>LGRX02034449.1:0-42976 GCA_001247695.2 Cymbomonas tetramitiformis | reverse complement strand
GACCTATCCACGTACGAATGTGCCCCCCGACGGACGTTCGGCCCCAGCTTTACGGCGTTCGACGGAATCGTCGGCCAGGAACAGCCAGGGTAGGCTTCCCCAAAGTGGAAAACCCCACGCCGGAACATTAATACCTCATATGCGTGCCCTACAAAAAGGGACTCCCTTGCATCACACCGCATGTGAGAACCCGGAAATATCCCCACAGGGTACCCTGGAGTGAAGCAAAAAATAAGGGATAGTTCTGTGCCGTCTAAATGCGGGCTCTGCAGATCAGCCCCGGGCAGCGTCAGCAACGCAGACATCCCACCTTTCCCCTTGCGAAGTACGTCCGGTCGCACGGTCGTGCGCTTCCACCCTGGGTTTGCAATGACCTGCCTCCCTACCTCCGCAATCATCCTCCCCAGAAAACACCTCCGATCCACGTCTCCTATCCACCTACTATCGTCGTAGCGTGCATCCCGGTCCTCTGAATTCAGGTCGGCGAAGTTATTCAACCACTCCCCGGTCACGCATCCATCGTGCTCCTGAGGGGAAACTTCGACGCCCTCAACCCGTGCCACGCAAAACCCTTCCGTTTCCATCTCCCTCTCCCATCCTTCGGGCATTAACACACGGATATTGGACAGGTCGTCCTCACCTGGCGATGGCGTTTCCTTCTCATCCACCGCCTTTCCTCCCAGCAAGTTCTGGCTGACGGTCTCGCTGTCAGACTCCTCTGTGTGTGCTGCTGCTGCTGCTGCTGCTGCTGATGCGATCAATCCTGCTGTTGCTTGGGCTAGTGTTGCTTCTGCTGCTGCTTCGTTCTGTTGCTGCTGGGGCTGCTGGGGCTGCTGGGGCTGCTGCTGCTGCTTCTGGTTTTGCTTCATGCCCGTGTCCATAAGCTGCTGCTGCTTCTTCTTTTGCTTCTTTTGCTGCTGCTGCTGCTGCTGCTGCTGCTGCTGCTTCTGCTTATGCTTCTGCTGCTGGGGCTGCTGCTGGTTCTGTTGCTGCTTCTTGCTTTTGTTTCCTGCTGCTGGGGCTGCTGCTGCTTCTGTTGTTGCTTCCTGCTTTGCTTTCAAGGCCGGGCTGTTGCTGTTTCTGGTTTTGCTTGCTGCTGGGGCTGCCTCGCTTCTGCATTTGCTTCTGCTTCTTCTGCTGGCTCTGCAGGGCTGTTGCTGGCGCCAACGCCGTCAGGATGCGGTAGTTTTCCTCATCAAAGTCGACGGTCTCTTCCGCCGGTTGCTTGGGGACTTGGAACTTTTTAATGACGTGCACCAGATGCTTTTGAGAATGCGGCAAGTACTGATTTACTCGCACCAATGTGAGCACCGCCTTCATCAGCAAGTTCTCTGAGTAGTTCCAGAGAACCAACCGGTCGTTGTCCTCGTCCGAATTCTCGAGTCCAGCGGGCTGCTGGACCCCGTCCTCGTTCAGCTTGTACATCACCTCAAAACCGTTCTTAGTTGCGAAGGTCGTGTACTTCTTCTCTGGGTCCTCTGCGGGAAGCTGTGCGCAGGGGATCTCAATTTCGTCCTCTTGGTCGTCCTCCACCTCGTCCTCATCCTCGTCCTCATCCTCCCCTTTGCCCTCCTTCTTCGCCTCCTCCTTCTTCTCCGCCGCGTCCCCCTTGTTGAAAATATCAAACAAACCTGGTTTTGTGCCTCGTTTCTCCGCCTCCTCCATCTTTTCCACGAACTGGGTTTGCGTCACCGATTTCAGAAATTGCCACGACGCCAGGTTGCGGTAACACGCCGCGTCGGCCGGCGTGTAGTGTTCAAAACAGTTCTCAATGATATCGGGAGTGAGCAACACCTCCACCCCCGTTCCGGACAGTTGACTTTTGTTCCCCGAAATGGGGAAAATCGTTTGCAGCTGCTCGTCCGTCAACAAGCGTTTAAGGATCTTGGCGCAGTGTCGGACCTCTTGTGTGCCGCTGTTGTCAAGGTCTTCCACCGATTGCGCTTTGAAGCCTTCACCAAAGAGTTTTTCGTCAGACATGATTACGTAGGAGTATGGTAAGTGAGAAGAAAGAAGATAAAAAGTTGTGTCCACAGAAAAGTATACTTGCGATAGTGAAAATCAACTCTTAAAGATAGTGAAAATCAACTCTTAAAGATAGCATATCGCGAGTACCGCGCTAGTACCACACTATTAACGCACTACTCACGCCACTAGTCCGTACTAGTCGCGCGACTAGTGCGAAATCATATCGCACTAGTGATGTGACTAGTGCGATCTGACTACATGTGACGATTGAAAGGCAATCAAACGCTCGAACGCCTGGAACGTCGCGCCGGTCATTAGTTTTGAAACTTTGAAGCTTAAACATTTGAGAAGGCGCCAAGTCGCTAAAGCGGGAAGGAAGGAAATATGTTATGCTCGTCGTGCTCTGAAGGCGAATCTGAGCTTAGCGCTTCGTCTAATTCTTCTGGTTGAGAAGATTATTACTATGAAACGGTGGAAGACTTTATATGCAAGACGAAAACCATCAACCCAAGAAAGGCGAAGCGTTCCGAACCGGAAGCAGAATCCAAAACGTCGGGATATGGGCCCAACAATACTGCGGAAAGCGTGACAAAGATCGGGGATCTGATGGACCCCGCCAGCGAATGCAGGTGTGGGAGGCGCTGTCTGTCCCAATTCGAGTATCGTCCCGTGCAGGCGTACTTACGTGAGAAGTCTACGCTAAACGGTCGCCAGTTCAAGGAGAACATCGTCGCGGAGCTCACTCGTGCGCGTAGGTTCAAGCCCGGTTCGCAGAAGCTTGAAATAGAGATGTTCGACTCGCTGACGTTCCTGGGCAAGAAAGTCTGCAAGGATGCGTTTCGACGACTGCACTTTATTCCCGAAAGCACATGGTTCAAGTGGCACGCGCACGTGTGTGGGGGCGGCATGCTGGAGAGCACAATGAAGAGGAATTTGACGCTGTACAACGACCCGACGAACCTGAACTGGACTTATTTCTTGGAGTACGCTGCTCACGAGCTTTTGCCGTTGGCGGAGCCGCAACCTCAAAACGGCAAACTCCAAATGAATCCGATCCGACCAGCCGATTGTTATGCCGCATACAAGCTTATGCGTCGCGGCGTTTATCAGGTTAAAATCACGCAGTTTCGCAAGTATCTGCGCGAGTACCTCCGCGCGAAGCATATTACCATGCGCAAGCGGAAGGATTGTGCAGGTAAGTGCACGACATGCGAAATCTTGACGAACGAAGCAGCGCCGTGCTGTAAAGGACTTGGAGGACCTGGAGGACTGGAAGACGCTTAACGACGCGCACCGGAGTGATTATCGAAATGAGAGAGCTCAGTACAATAACACCCGTGCTGATAGTGCCAACCAGCTCGGCATCAGTGACTCGTATTGTTTCGACGGGGCGGCAAACAACAACACCGTTTGTCCGCACTTCCCCGTGAAGGTCAAGGCGATGAGCGACAAAGCTGGAAGTTTCTTCCACCTTCATCTGCAAGCAGTCGTGATGCACGGCACGGTGTTGTGCATGTGTTTACTTATGCCATGGGTTCCTGGCAAAGACGTGAACATGTGCCTCACGACGCTCAATATTCTGCTACGGTATGTGGTGGAGAACACGGAGCGGCACTTTCGGCAAACATGCCACGTGCAAATGGACGGAGGGTCGGAAAACTGGAACCGGCATGTTATCGCCTTCTTCTGCATCCTGGTTCACCACGGGCTGTACAAAGAGATCTACCTACACCGTCTGCCCGTAGGCCACTCCCACAACGACGTCGATGGCTTTTTCGGGTTGCTGAAGATGCTGTTGTGGGGTAAGACCGCGGATAAAAAAAGCCATTGGTTCATATCTTTGGAACAATGGATTGCCTTTCTCTTTGCCTGGACGATAACAACCATCAACAAGCACACGTACGTCGTCGGCTGCAACTTGGACTTCAAATCGTGGATCGACCCGCACTTGAACGAAGAGTTTGGTGGCCACGCTGGACGAGACCGCAAGGTGCATACTTGGTGCTTTTACGTCGCTCCGGACAAGCTCGTCCGAGCGAAGTACAAGTTTGGTGACAGGTTCAAGGAATGGCTACCAAGTGGCGTGGACGAGGACCCGAACCTTGGGCTGATTATTTGTACCAGTTATCCCGACGTCGACTCCGCCCCGGGCTATATGGACAACCCCGAATGGAAGCGCAAGGGGAAGGGAAACAAGGTATTGGACATGGAGCAAACAACGCGGAGCTGTCTATTGGGACTCCGAGCCGCAACGCCAGATCTGGTGAGCCAACAACGACACGAGGAATTGAAAGCAACCTTCCCCTTGCCTTTGAAGGTGGAGGCCGTGCGAGAGCGACATCCCGAGCGATTACCTCCGAAGTGGGACCTTTCACTGCTGCTGACACGTGCGCATACCCGCGCATCTACAGTCAAATGCGATGGGATCTTGAAGACGCGGTATGCTAAGGCGGAGCAGTTCAATGTATGTTTCGACGGCGTGACGCATAAGAAACAAGTGGTGGAGAAAGAAGTCCTGAAAAATAATGACATCAACGAGGTTGTGGCTTTTATGCGCGAGGCCAAGTATTGTACTGAGCTGATTTCCAGAAGGTAAGACGACCGTTTACCAGCCTAGTGCGATCTCATTTATACCTTATTTATATTTATTTTGTCATTATTGTCCTTCAAGTGTCTAAGCAAAGTCAAACTAGGGTTCGCTTACGCAGGTACGAGGATAAACACTTACACCGAGTGTTATCTGAGCGGAATGCTGAACTGCGGGGTCTTACGACCAAGACCAAGAAGTTGGAACGCCTGATCCAGCTTTTAAAGGCAGAAGATGCTGGTGAAGAAGCTCCCGCAGTTCGTGCAGAGGCAGAAGAAGCTGCTGAAGAAGCTCCCGCAGTTCGTGCAGAGGCAGGTGTGCGTGAAGCAAATGGGAAAGAGGAGTCGGAGAGGAGCTCCACCTGCTGCTCGCAAGAGGTTTTCAGGCGCACAAAGGCAAAACAGGGCGCGCAGAACTTCACCCGCCTCCGAAGGCGACAGCGATGATACTGATATGGAGATGGATCTTGCCACTCGCAGTCGGAGTCGGCAGGTTGCAGCGCGCAAGAAGAAGCCTGAAAAGCAGCCAAAACAGCAGAAACAGCCCAGCAGCAGTGAGGGCACGGATGATGGCGACGATGAGCACTCCTCCGGTGTTGACGAGAGTCTATATGACCGTGGGATGCGTTTGGCATCGCAGAAGGAACACTTGGCAGCCGACTACCGGTTCGAGGACATGACTGTGGGCAGCTATGCCGTGACCGTTGCAGGCGGGGAAGCCAGCGACAAGTGTTGGTTCAACGTTATGCTCCCGGACGGCGGTAAGTCACCCCCACTCCATTTCGTGGAGGTGGTGGGGCAGCATGCCTCACGGAAGGAGATAACCTGGCAGTTCTGGTTGCCAGCACAGTCACGGAGAACGTTCGAGACGGTAGAACAACTCTGTGAGGCTGGAGCTTTCGTACGGGGTGCCCGCACCCTGCGCATGAAGTCTACATTTGACGTGAACGAGGTGTTGACATGCTGGGATGAGACCGCAAAATCTGGTGTTCAAGGCGGAATTCCAGGTTGTGAGGAGAAAGCCGAGCTTTTAAAAGCACTGCTGGAGAACTCTGAAGAGTAAATAAGTGCAGTCAAGAGTTCGTATGTGCATGCATGTACACATGTGGTTGTGCTTACACCCTAAATTGGTGTTACCACTTAGGGTTTCCTCCGCTAGAGGGCCATTTGCTCCAGAAATCTGCACGGAGATGCAAGTGCTTGATAGTTTATTTGTTCAAATATGTTTTATGGCAAACTACATTATAACATAGCACGTGACGGGTCCATTAGCAAGAACCTTTACATATGTTACCCGCCCTTTGTGAATACGCGTGTGATAAAGCATAGGGTTTGAGGGGGTTTTGGCAAAATTGTGCTGAAATCGATGAAAATATCAAACATACGATAAACAGGTACATATTTTTCCCTTTTTACTTCCATTTTATAACCTTTAATCTCGATCTAATACCATATGTGGATTTTTTGAACACTCCTCAATATGCCTAAGAGTCACGCGTAAGAATTCTGAAAACCCCGCCTCATACGATGAGAAAAACTTCCAAAATTATAACCACCCTATTTTTTGGGCATGATATGTTTAAAATAATGTAAAAAACATCAAAACAATGACCTTCAAAAAATCTTCCAATTTAGAGCGCATCTTCCAATTAAGAGCGATCGTCGTTATACCATGTCCGTCCATAAGCTGACGGATATGGATACAGCCGTCGCGCTACATAAGACCCTACATATGGCCAGCCGTCGCTGGTCGCCTGGTCATATGCCCGTCCGACGGCAGCCTTCCACAAAGCCTGTCCCACCCATGACTCGCGGTTCACCACTTGGCCGCTGATTCGCAACCGCAGATGAAGCAGCATAGGGCATGGCGCCGGGGAGAGCGCCGCACGCGCCACGCGCCTGATTCGGCGCGGAGCGGAGCAGCCTCCCCGCACCCTTGGTCCCTGGGTCCTATGCTCCTTGCGTGCACGCTTTGCACCTATCTACCGTACGCGCACCCTCGCGCATTCCTCCCCACCCACCACTCGCAGCGCCGCTGCTCACCCTTTGGCCGCTGATTCGCAACCGCAGATGAAGCAGCATAAGGCACGGCGCCGGGGAGAGCGCCGCACGCGCCACGCGCCTGATTCGGCGCGGAGCGGAGCAGCCTCCCGCACCCTTTGCCCCTGGGTCCTATGGTCCTTGCGGGCACGCTTTGCACCTATCTACCGTACGCGCACCCTCCGCCATCCCTCCCCACCCACCACTCGCAGCGCCGCTGCCCACTCTTTGGCCGCTGATTCGCAACCGCAGATGAAGCAGCATAAGGCACGGCGCCGGGGAGAGCGCCGCACGCGCCACGCGCCTGATTCGGCGCGGAGCGGAGCAGCCTCCCCGCACCCTTGGTCCCTGCGTCCTATGCTCCTTGCGTGCACGCTTTGCACCTATCTACCGTACGCGCACCCTCGCGCATTCCTCCCCACCCACCACTCGCAGCGCCGCTGCTCACCCTTTGGCCGCTGATTCGCAACCGCAGATGAAGCAGCCTATAACACGGCGCCGGGGAGAGCGCCGCACGCGCCACGCGCCTGATTCGGCGCGGAGCGGAGCAGCCTCCCCGCACCCTTGGTCCCTGGGTCCTATAGTCCTTGCGGGCACGCTTTGCACCTATCTACCGTACGCGCACCCTCCGCCATCCCTCCCCACCCCCCCCTCGCAGCGCCGCTGCTCACTCTTTGGCCGCTGATTCGCAACCGCAGATGAAGCAGCATAAGGCACGGCGCCGGGGAGAGCGCCGCACGCGCCACGCGCCTGATTCGGCGCGGAGCGGAGCAGCCTCCCCGCACCCTTTGTCCCTGGGTCCTATGGTCCTTGCGTGCACGCTATGCACCTATCTACCGTACGCGCACCCTCCCCCATCCCTCCCCACCCACCACTCGCAGCGCCGCTGCTCACCCTTTGGCCGCTGATTCGCAACCGCAGATGAAGCAGCATAAGGCACGGCGCCGGGGAGAGCGCCGCACGCGCCACGCGCCTGATTCGGCGCGGAGCGGAGCAGCCTCCCCGCACCCTTGGTCCCTGGATCCTATGCTCCTTGCGTGCACGCTTTGCACCTATCTACCGTACGCGCACCCTCCGCCATCCCTCCCCACCCACCACTCGCAGCGCCGCTGCTCACCCTTTGGCCGCTGATTCGCAACCGCCGATGAAGCAGCATAAGGCACGGCGCCGGGGAGAGTGCCGCACGCGCCACGCGCCTGATTCGGCGCGGAGCGGAGCAGCCTCCCCGCACCCTTGGTCCCTGGGTCCTAAGCTCCTTGCGTGCACGCTTTGCACCTATCTACCGTACGCGCACCCTCCGCCATCCCTGCTCACGGCCTGCTCACTAAACTGGCCGGTAGTTGCCGCTGCTAGCGACCATATGAAACACTTGCCATCGCCGGGGACTATTACAAGCAGCCATGTGCGTAGAGAGCAGGGAGAGCGGCCCTACAAAAACACGCGAACGGACACTGTCACAGGGGCATACGCTCGATGGCTGTGGAAGCATGCGCAGCTCGGGACCGACATCGCCAGGTATCCATGGCCCTGTCGATGGCCCGGGGAGAGCCACTCTTTGGCCGCTGCTCACCCTTTGGCCGCTGATTCGCAACCGCAGATGACGCAGCATAAGGCACAACGCCGGGGAGAGTGCCGCACGCGCCACGCGCCTGATTCGGCGCGGAGCGGAGCAGCCTCCCCGCACGCTTTGTCCCTGGGTCCTATGGTCCTTGCGTGCACACTTTGCACCTATCTACCGTACACACACCCTCGCGCATCCCTCCCCACCCACGACCTGCAGCGCCGCTGCTCACCCTTTGGCCGCTGATTCGCAACCGCAGATGAAGCAGGATAAGGCACGGCGCCGGGGAGCGTGCCGCACGCGCCACGCGCCTGATTCGGCGCGGAGCGGAGCAGCCTCCCCGCACCCTTTGTCCCTGGGTCCTATGGTCCTTGCGTGCACACTATGCACCTATGTACCGTACACACACCCTCGCGCATCCCTCCCCACCCACGACCTGCAGCGCCGCTGCTCACCCTTTGGCCGCTGATTCGCAACCGCAGATGACGCAGGATAAGGCACGGCGCCGGGGAGAGTGCCGCACGCGCCACGCGCCTGATTCGGCGCGGAGCGGAGCAGCCTCCCCGCACGCTTTGTCCCTGGGTCCTATGGTCCTTGCGTGCACACTATGCACCTATCAACCGTACACACACCCTCGCGCATCCCTCCCCACCCACGACCTGCAGCGCCGCTGCTCACCCTTTGGCCGCTGATTCGCAACCGCAGATGAAGCAGGATAAGGCACGGCGCCGGGGAGAGCGCCGCACGCGCCACGCGCCTGATTCGGCGCGGAGCGGAGCAGCCTCCCCGCACGCTTTGTCCCTGGGTCCTATGGTCCTTGCGTGCACACTATGCACCTATCTACCGTACACACACCCTCGCGCATCCCTCCCCACCCACGCCCTGCAGCGCCGCTGCTCACCCTTTGGCCGCTGATTCGCAACCGCAGATGAAGCAGCATAAGGCACAGCGCCGGGGAGAGCGCGGCACGCGCCACGCGCCTGATTCGGCGCGGAGCGGAGCAGCCTCCCCGCACCCTTTGTCCCTGGGTCCTATGGTCCTTGCGAGCACACTATGCACCTATCTACGGTACGCGCACCCTCGCGCATCCCTCCTAACCCACGACCTGCAGCGCCGCTGCTCACCCTTTGGCCGCTGATTCGCAACCGCAGATGAAGCAGGATAAGGCACAGCGCCGGGGAGAGCGCCGCACGCGCCACGCGCCTGATTCGGCGCGGAGCGGAGCAGCCTCCCCGCACCCTTTGTCCCTGGGTCCTATGTTCCTTGCGTGCACCCTATGCACCTTTCTACAAAGAAATAAACAAAGATATATGCCGGGGAAAAAAAACAATCCCACCCATGACTCGCTGTTCACCCCTTGGCCGCTGATTCGCAACCGCAGATGAACAGTCGCCCGACAGGCTGCTGACCAGGCACCCGCGGAGTGGCGGCTGCGTTCACTAGATGAAGGGCGGGCGGGCGGGATCCCGTACGGGAAGGGAGGGGAAGGAAAAGTTCACGGTCTTACCGGGTTTTCCTCGACCACTCCTCCAGCGACCGGGGGGAGGCCGCCTCCCTGCACGGTTGCAGCTTCGGAGGCCTGCGCACCAGCTCACGAAAGCATGTTTGAATCCACTGCGGAAACCATGGGATATTCCCACAGCAGTGACATCCCACAGCGTGCATGCCGGAAAACAGGGGAGTCCGCATACCTGAATGAATACGCACAGCCGGTGACTTTTCCTAAGCACGTGATTCCGCACCAGGGCGCAGTCACCGGCTGTGTGTATCCACATATTCGCTGACCACCTATTTACGCAGAAACTTTCAGGAGCCGTCCGCTCTTTCAGTCGAACAGCGGTTAACTAATTAAGCCACGAACCTATCCAACATGCACATCCACAAGAGACAAGCATGGGGCACGTAACCTTTGGAGCGAGTGCGGCCTGGCCTGCATACCTGAATGAATACGCACAGCCGGTGACTTTTCCTAAGCACGTGATTCCGCACCAGGGCGCAGTCACCGGCTGTGTGTATCCACATATTCGCTGACCACCTATTTACGCAGAAACTTTCAGGAGCCGTCCGCTCTTTCAGTCGAACAGCGGTTAACTAATTAAGCCACGAACCTATCCAACATGCACATCCACAAGAGACAAGCATGGGGCACGTAACCTTTGGAGCGAGTGCGGCCTGGCCTGCATACCTGAATGAATACGCACAGCCGGTGACTTTTCCTAAGCACGTGATTCCGCACCAGGGCGCAGTCACCGGCTGTGTGTATCCACATATTCGCTGACCACCTATTTACGCAGAAACTTTCAGGAGCCGTCCGCTCTTTCAGTCGAACAGCGGTTAACTAATTAAGCCACGAACCTATCCAACATGCACATCCACAAGAGACAAGCATGGGGCACGTAACCTTTGGAGCGAGTGCGGCCTGGCCTGCATACCTGAATGAATACGCACAGCCGGTGACTTTTCCTAAGCACGTGATTCCGCACCAGGGCGCAGTCACCGGCTGTGTGTATCCACATATTCGCTGACCACCTATTTACGCAGAAACTTTCAGGAGCCGTCCGCTCTTTCAGTCGAACAGCGGTTAACTAATTAAGCCACGAACCTATCCAACATGCACATCCACAAGAGACAAGCATGGGGCACGTAACCTTTGGAGCGAGTGCGGCCTGGCCTGCATACCTGAATGAATACGCACAGCCGGTGACTTTTCCTAAGCACGTGATTCCGCACCAGGGCGCAGTCACCGGCTGTGTGTATCCACATATTCGCTGACCACCTATTTACGCAGAAACTTTCAGGAGCCGTCCGCTCTTTGAGTCGAACAGCGGTTAACTAATTAAGCCACGAACCTATCCAACATGCACATCCACAAGAGACAAGCATGGGGCACGTAACCTTTGGAGCGAGTGCGGCCTGGCCTGCCTCGCCGCCAACCGTGGCCGTCCTTGCCCGTTTAGGTGCACCTTGTTCAGCAGCGCTCGTTGCTCCTGTTCGGGTACTCTCCATTCTTAAGTAACAGTACTCGCTTTTAAAAGTAAACTACCTGTTCTGCATACATTGCAACAGAACTGCTTTCTGTCACCCGCGTGATTCAAGAAAAAAGTAAAACTACTTACCAGCCATTTTCTTTCTCGACCTTCTGCTACTTAAATTAAATAAACAAAAAATAAACTGTTACAGTTTAACTGTTTTTTGAAAACTTCAACTTCAAGAACCTAACTTGGTTTCTTGGCTACGTTACCTCTATCTCTTACCAGCTATGGTGCGCGTGGCCACTAAAATCGGCTACCTTTCGGCTCCCTACTGGTTTAGCCGAGACAGGTATGATACGATCTGTATGTGACGCATCCCACCTATCTACTGAACGATGATGTATACCCCTGCCTGCGTTCATACCTGGCCGCCATTCGCCAGTCGCTCCACTCCTGCCAATTCTACCTTGGCCACAGACCAGAGAATTGCACATCTACCATTCAGGATCCTCGTTTACCACGGTTTACCAGCTCCGTCTCTATATTTATACTACATTGCGAAGTTTTATATCCATTTACCATTAGGCCACGACCATTTACCATTCCAGATACTCGTTTACCACGCTCCGTTCTGAAATTACCAGGCTTTTACCATGCTTCAACCTATGTTACCGCAAATTACCAATGATTTACCGTCAGTTATTTTTTTTATAAATATTTTAACGTTTACCACCTGATTACCACCCCACATAGGGGCTTACCGCCGTTTACCACCAGTTTACCACATTTTAACACCAGTTTACCACATTCTACCACGATTCCTTCTCAGTGTGAATGTTTAAAAATTTGTTGCCACGAAGTCTTGGGAAAAGCCATGGCGGAACTCGAAACCGCAATCTGCAGCTGGTTTCCAAGCGCAGTTCATCCTCATTCTGGAAAATGACAGAAATTTTATAGTCATAAAACAAGTCACAATTCTATCGGATTGAAATGACACATTCATCATTCATACTTCTTTACCATGACAAGTCTCTGAATAGTGTTTGCCCAAAAATAAAATGGGCACCATTGAGATAAGTGATCATCTACTGAAGAAGATACATATTTCACTAGGCAATGCCATGTTCTAATCATAATGAAATGACATGTCAGCCATCTATCAACTACGAAAATACAACTCGTAGTAAGTTGTTGTCATTACAGACACTTCTTAATTGACTCTCCATTAGCTTCGATACCAAAGTTAACTTCGGTACCATCACTGATTCCGTTGTTCATTATGACAATCATTATCCAGAAACATTGTCTAAGTTGGGCACACCATTGTCTAAGTTGGGCACACTATAGTGACCCTGAACTGACAATGTATGTGGGCTGCAACCCAAAAACTGCATATTAATTCATAGTGAATTGACATTGGATATTTGACATCATCTGGCATTTGCCACATTCAAAAACGTCAGGCATATTGCCGGTATGACGTAGAGACATCGGTGTTCATATTGACATTGTTACCTCGAAAGCATTCGATAAGTAATCTCAGTCTGATTACTGAGACCATTTTCACATGACATAATGATTGAATAGCATTCTCCATCACCATCTGATTGGTTTGATGCACCTCTTTTTAAAAGGGGGAGGAAGGAGTATAGATTCATTCATTCTTCATACAGCTGCTTGCCACATATTGATTTACATCATTGATTTTGCTTGGAAAATTAAAAATCTTATCAAAAGTTCCAGCATCTGTATATAGCAGCCATAAAGTTGATGACACGGTACATCATGCCGATTGAAACATCAAATGAAGTCTTATTTGACTTATTGACACATGAAGTTCATTATGAAGAAATCATAGATGCATTTTTCTCCGGCTCTATCATATTATATGAAGGGCACTGACATAGGAGAACGATGGTTTTTCAAATGCGAATAAGCTATATTATAAGCTTACGACCATCACTTTGACGTCAACAGCCTGAGATGCTGATTGTCGAAAATTCAAGAGTTGAAGGATTCGTTGAATCAACCTTGATACATGTGTTTTGATTAATGAATTGTTGATCCATGGTTTCTCCCCAAATCTAGAGAAGCTGGCACACAAGTTGTTGCCAATGTCTTAAGGAAAGCATCTGAGCAAAGGATTGCCAGTTGTGCCATCAGGCATCGAATTCCATAAACAGCAAAGCCGAGTGAGTAAATCCGCCACTCTAGCTATTTGCCCGTCATTCCTTCCAGGTTCATGACAAGAGACAATTCATCAAAGTCATACACCAATGCATAAGTCACATGCATGGTTGCACAATTTGTATCCTAATGCCATTCCATCAAGGTTAAGCATCTTGACAATAACACTGGCCAACCAAAAGCCTTCCTGTCTTCGGATATCTTGAACATTCTCCGATTTCCAGCTCCATTATGGACTAGGAAGCATCATGACTGTGCCTCGCCAGGACGCTAATCCTCAAAGCCGCACACTTGAGACGAGCCTTATGAGACAGTGACCTTTGGCTTGTGGGGCGTCAACCCCTTATCAAATCCTGAACACTTGTTGACACCCGGATAAATTTATCATGATGCAACTTAAGTGGGATTATAAGTTCCACATAATCATATTGTCTACGTATGCTGAAGGCATAACTGCCGCATATGGTTACAATAGGTCGCAGCTTCTATAACATTGTGGCTTCTGAGTCAAAAGCTGATAGCCGATGACTTTTGCCAATAATTGCCGACCAAATAATAATCAGGCCGTGGAAACATGTACCCAAGAGGTTTTCGTCCATCGGTCACATATATATATATCAGGGCTGCATCCCAAGAACTGCAGGGCTGCATCCCAAGAACTGCGATGCACCTTCGGTGCAATGGGCTGCAACCCGAGAACTGCAGGGTTATATCCCTAACATTTTTTACCCTGCATCAAATTGATATGACAGGAGCAGGAATTGATCCTTCCTTGCTAAGGTGTAGTGAGCCTTGTATAAATCATACCCTTACACAGATACGCATATGCGGGTACCAATATCTGTGAAAAAAACTGCTAATGCTACCTTTGCCAAGACCGTGGTTTGTCATCGGATTCTGTGGCCAGTAAATCCGCGCTACCGGATAACTGAGGTGGACGGAGTTGTGATCCTGAGTTATGCTTGACACACATAACTAAAACGAATTTCACATTAGTACGTGGCGAATCCATTCTCACTCATCGCGACAGATGTTCGTCAAAGCGTGCGTACTGGACCATAAAAGGAGTTTGGCAGACGGGTGAGGATTTAAAGTGGACTTATAAAGACCCTCCGATATCTCGTAAGCAGGGCCTTCTCCGTTTGCATTAAAACAAGCCCCAAAAATCGGGCTCCCCATCGCTACCTGTGAACCTCCATAGTAGCTTCAGGAGGGGAGGAAGGGTTGGGTGCACTATATCAGGCCGAGAATCGTTCGATTATAAATTGTTAAATCGTGGGATCATCGATCGCGCAAAGCGACGACGGCTAGCGCAAATAATCCGTAACGTAGACTTCGGATGCTTTGAATCGTCTAGTACATACATGATAACGTGTGGATCAATCAGTAATCCAGCGTCAATCTGTATCACGAAAACGCTCTTCATTGAACCTTGGAACGTCACTCTGAAATACGATACGATTTCCGGAAAGGTGGGCTACATCCTAAGAACTGTAGGGCTAAATGCCTAAGGTGAGGGACTAAAGTGGACTCAGTTCCCCCCAATAACCTAAAAACACCATGAGGGACGCCTCAAATCGGTGTAAGAAGACTGGTACCAGCAAGAAGCAACAACAACAAAGACATCATAGACATATACAAAGGTATGCCCGTTGTGAGGTCACAACTCTTTTAAGAGGGGAGATCTGTCAGGGTCATGACCGATGACATATGTGTCATACATGTCATACGTGTCATACCTGTCAGACATGTCATACCATGTCATGTCATACATTATGACAGTCGGTCGCGTCATATATATTTATGACAGTCGACAGTATGGTCGACCATGACTGTACAGGTCGAGTCGCGTCATATATTTATGACAGTCGTCAGTACGGTCGACGATGACTGTACATGTCGCCAGATGATAATGTCATATCATCAGGCATCCCTGTCATCGAGAGTTCGTATGTCGAACTCGAAGATGGCAAAGCAAAGATACATCTTGAAAACAAACAAGAACCATCTTGGCTTTCAGCATGCGCGGAACTCGCATGCGCAGCATGAACGAACTAGTCGTTATTACCATGCTGGTCGTTCAACCTACGTCTCGGGTTCACAACCCGATGGCGGTACCATCTAAGATGATGGGAGACGTTAGGTACAAAAGTGAGGAAGCGTTGTGCTTCAGCAGATCTTCTTACAGAGACTGCACTCACAAACCCGCTCATCCGTACACTTGCATTGCTGTTCAAACTTTGCAGTGTTTATTTTGTATATTGATAATATATTCACGGCTCTTGTTTACATAGCCGTATCATGACCACCGTTTTCCCCGCGTAAATCTACTCCGAATTGTCCCTTCCATCGCTGGATTCGGTTGATTTTTCAAAAAGTTATCTCTCCACTTGGGAACCCTATCTTTTGGTCCGCAGAGTTCTGCAGCCTGCTGTCGGCCATGTTTGTTGAGCTCCGACGTGCTCGCATGGCCGCTGTTCGGGATGCCCTTGCGTCCCTTCGAGCGCATCGGCAGCTTTTTACCGCGGACTATGGTCTGGTGGTGTCTGGTGGTGCTTATGCACCAGACACCAATGTCGAGTCCATCAAACCCATCGTCGACATGAGCTTTGACCACTACGAGCTCACCCCACGGCATCCTCCACTCTCCCCTCCACCCTGCGTGCCCCTTGGCCACTGCCTGGTGGTGTTTGGTGGTGTGGCAACCCTCATCCCACCGCTTTTCCTCTCTGCTTTCGCACTTGTGTGCGGCGGAGTGGAGGCACACCTCATCTTCCACCTTCGCCTTTCTCAGAGTGCCCGCGTCACCGCACGCGCTCTGGTGGTGCCGCCCACCCTCGCCCCGCACCGCGTGGGCGTTGGTTGACCGCATCCTACCATCGAGAGCTACGCCGCCATCCACCCTCGACCGCTGGAGCCTAGGATTGCCGGCTGGCCTGCGGGAGTAGCTTATCCCCGCAGCACATGCATGGGAGTAAGCCCCTAGAGCACGCATCTAGAGACCAACGCAGGCGGAGCCATGTAACAAACGCCGGCTTCTCATGGTACCACGCCGGGTTTGTCCAGCTGGTGACACACGTGACAGATATGACAAGTATGACAGGCCTCGCATAAGATGATTGCTCGAGAGGTGTAGACCTGCTGAAGGAGATATGGTCATTATCTGGTGACCATGAAGTGATAAGAGGATATGACAGTTACTGTTCTGCCACTGACGTGTCAGTCAGAATGTGGTAAACGGTAACATTGTTAAAGCTGGCTTGGAATAATGACTTTCCATTGGCTAGATGAAGATTTCAGGGCTAAAGCCCGTTACGGTTTTTGGAGATGTGACAGGGAATTGAGATATAAGTAAGCTCTGACCGTAGGTCAGGACTAGTGGACTCATTATTGTTTTGCCTTCGCAAGTGCTAGGTGGCTGTTCGCGTGCCAGTGCTAGAGTGCTACCGAAACAGTTCTGCTCACAGCTTTGTACAATAATTCGTACTTTTGGTTATTATACCGATCTTTTGATGAATATATTTTACTGCTGTTTTTATTCTTTTACAAAACAATAATGTCCTGCGCGGAGCGGCTTTTTATTTCAGTGTTAATTCGGAAGTAAATACCCTCTGGCGAGAAGTTAGCAGCAGTTTGTGAGAGCGGATTTGGAAGTCAGGCGACTCCAGGGGCACCCAAGGTGCACTGGCGGACCCTTCTTCTTCCCTAGACTTGGTGGTACTTGCACGAAAAAAGGCTACCAGTGGCGGCGGCGGTGGCTCAGCACTGAATTAACTACTTAGTGAGCGGCTTCCTCTTATCCTGCGATATGCTCAGCTTCACCACCTTGTCTTGCAGTGAATCCAGGGGCACTCTTGGTGCACTGGCCTAACTGCAGACAGGTTTTCTTCATTAAGAAGCTGATCAGCACGGCATCAGCTTGGGCGGCGGCAGCTACAGAGCGGATCAGCGGTGAATGACCACCTTGATGAGCTATTTTCCAGTGGTCCTTCCAGTTGACCACCTTGTCTGAAGTGAATCCAGGGACACCCCTGGTGTACTGGCCTAACTGAAAGGCAAGTGTGCGACCTGGAAGCTGAATAGCGGCGGCATCTGCTTGGACCTACTAATTAGAAGCGGATCAGCAGTGGGTTGTTATCTCTATGAGTGGACTTACACCTTACGGTTTCCCTTGCAGTTCCACCCTGTCTGACGGCTAATCCAGGGACACCCGTGGTGTATACTGGCCTAAGCCTGAAGCAGGAGTGAGCTCACAAGAGGAATAGTAGCGACATCAGCCCTGAAGGCAGCAAGTGAGTCGGCTTCATACATACTATCTACTGGTTTGGCAGAGGTATCTGGTGGATTCAGACTTGATTTGAGTACTGGCTCAGCCTGGGGTGCTGTTGCTATTTTTGGGACTTCTGGGCTCCTTATCATGATGTGTGCGAGAATTCTCGTATCCCTCCTACAGTACTTGGCAACCGGTGAGGCCCTCGCTCACAACACTAGTGACCTTCCTAATGAGCAGTGGTGCTGCGAATCCAGGGGTGCTCAGCACACTGGCTTAGCCTCCAGCTCTGTGTGGTGACTTGCACTTTTGCTTACTGGACTGAGTATGAACTTCCATGGCAACTTCTGGACCCTTAATGAGCAGTGGTGCTGTGAATCCAGGGGTGCTTAGCACACTGGCTTTATAGCTCCCAGCTCTGCGTAGTGGTGCTATTCCTGGTACTTTGGTTGAAGGAGAGTTCTCTTTACAGTCTCTGTACTCTTGATGAACGGTGGCCTAGCTAATCCAGGGGTGCTCAGCACACTGGCTCAGCTCTAAGCCCTTCTTGCACGAATATCTTGCATCTGCTGTTGATTCAGAGCGCCGAGACGTATTGTTGGACCTTTGGGCTTGCGCTGGTTACACGCGTTTCGTCCTCCTGCTTGTTCAGAACGGTGTGAGTCCAGGGGCACTCAGTGCACTGGCCTAAACCAGCCTGAATTAAGCCTGCATACATCCTGCTGGTGAATAAGCTTCGCGCCGAGAAAGGAAACGCTTCCTTTGTCCCATTCGCTGAGCATTAACGCAGTACTTGACCACGGGGGGTGAGGCGGAGCCGAGCGTTGCCACTGTCCAGTCCATAGAGCGCGAGGCACGGCGATTGGCTCGCTCGGGAGAGGAGTAGTCAGTGGCGTGACACTGGCTATATGAGCACAGAGGGGTCGGCTCCAGAATCCAGCCCCTCCACACCGATATCAGCAGCAGCAGCCAGAGCAGCAGCAGCAGCAGCAGCAGCACTCACAGGAGGAGCAGCAGCCTCAGCGCCCGCAGCCAGTCAGTTCCTCTTTGCATTTGACGGCTTAGACGAGATGGATCAGTATGACAGGGACGGTTACACGCTTGACAAGGAAGACACCAAGCTCTGCTACACTGGTGGCAAGAACGAAGATAGGGCGCTCTTTATCAGGCGTTTCGTTGAAATGGTGGGAAAGGTACAGCGGGAAAACGAGGCCAGGGTGCGCAGGCATATGAGGTCAGCGTCTTTTCATGCGCTCAGCCCACAGGCGAAGAGTTTTCGTTGACTCCAAACCAGATTACAGATCGCTGTGGGACAGTCTGCCTTCGTTCCTAGCAGGGGATGATCATCCCACCTCAGTTGCCTATGACTGGTGGTGCGCTGCATACCTGAAGAATGGCCTCATGGCCTCTCATGCGTATCATGTCTTGACGGATCTCGCTACGAGGGACTCTTTCCAGGGCTCCGTGCGCTGCGCACAACCTCCTTTCCATGAGCAGACGCCAGGAACGACATGGGCAGTCTGCAGAAGGTTCCAGGATGGCGATACTGATGGTGAACTGTCTGAGGAGTGGGAAGATGAGGGAACCTCCACTAAGGGTCTCACAGGGGTGGATGGCAAGGAGGATTCTGACTATTTTTGGGCCTTGAGGGCTTTCGTTGCAGAACTCGAGGCCAAGTTCTTGATGAAGGGCACCAAAGAGAAGGAGGACCTGTTGGTCGCCAAGTCGCAGACCACCGAGCAGGATGGCCTCGCCTACGTGAAGAGCTGTCGCCGCAGGGAGTCAGCGCTCAACGCTGGCAAGCTGGTGGAAGACTCCGTTGTTAGACAGGACATCGAGGAATGCATCAAGGGACTTCGTATTAAGGAGTACCGAGAGCGCGTATCCGCGAGCAGCTGCGAGTCAGCCATCCTGCCCCCAACAAGGTCACGTGGGGGGACTTGGAGGTTATCGTGGAGGTTCAGGACAAGCTGAAAAACGATGCTGAAGCGTGGGCGTTGACACTACAGCAGGAACTCGTTCGCAGGATGACCTGTGTGTACTCTTGCTATGAGGCCAGACAACTGGGGCTTGACCTGGCCGAGCTGGTGTCCTCCATGAGGCGCTCTAGCTCTGCCCGGAAGGCTGGGGACAGACGCAGGGACCCCAGGAAGAAGGAGCCAGCACAGCCTGGTGGTGATGATGCTAAGAAGCCATCGAGGGAGGTGAACAATGCGGAGCGGCACAAGCCCACTTACGGCAGGGTCCCACCACCCGACGCTTTGAAGGAGTTCCAGTGCGAGTATTGCTTCACGCGCTTGCCTCACTCTCCAGAGCGTTGCTACACTGGATGTCGTGATGCCCGAGTGCCCCCGAACTTCCACAGGGACCGGCAGAACTCAAAATATCCGAACGAGGTCAAGAACGCCCAGCTGCGCGCCTACAACATCGCGCACCGCTTCGAGAACCACAAGATGGGGATCACCACGAAGGAGTGGCTCAAGCTACCGGAGGCCAAGCAGAAGCAGCAGCAGCAGCAGGTGGCAGCCAGCGCCGAGGTGAAGGTCGCTCGCTGCTGAGCTAACAGGCTTGCAGACAGGAGTACCGGCCAAGGGAGGCAAGGGCGCTGAGGCACAGGCCCGGTCAGAGGCGAGCGATGACGAGGCTGAGTACCACTCCAACTTCAACGAGCAGGAGGAGTATGAGGAGGACGATTGCGACTGCCTCACTGGTGAGGGGCTGGGGGAGAGAAGAGTGACTGTGCTGGTGCTAGCCATGCACCAGAGCTCCAGGCCAGGGCCGCAGTTGCCCTGGGCAGCACTCAGAAGATGCAGGGCTTCAAGGTTAAGACGCCTGAGGAGTTCGACAAGGCTGCTCAGGTGCCCATCCAGAGCCGTCCCGCCCAACGTCCTCAGCAGGAAGTTCCACCTACTGGCGTCCAACCTCCGCAGCTCCATGCGGACTTGCTCGCAGATTGCAGCAATCTTATTGTCCCAGCGCGCCATCGACCTTCCGAAGGACATCGAGAACCTCCTGGCCCTGGAGGAGCTCGAGGGCAACGAGCCAGAGAACGTGGTCGAGCAACCCACCGAGGTCAATGAGCACGAGCTTGAGGACATGCTCGCCACAGCTGTGCAGGGTGTGGAACAGGAAGCAGCAGCAGCAGAGCGCGCAAGACACCAGGGGGACGAAGAGGTGCCGCTGGATGAGATGCCCGATGGCGTGGTCGACAGTGCCGCCGCCCGATGTGCAGCCGCTGCCTGTGTGAGCGACCTGGGGGTGGTTGACTTCAGTGATGGGCACGTCCGAGCTGGCACTATCAAGACCCGCGCCTATGATTCGTTGAGGGAGAGGATGAAGCAGCATCTGACTGAGGAGCAGGCGTCGCTGATGGCACAGGTGCAGCCTATCTGCAAATTGCAGAATGCCACCCTGTATGAGGGCTTGGCGTTGGTGTCGTCCGGTGGTGAGCTAATGCTCTACCGAGCGATCCTCATGGACACCGGCGCCAACTGTAACATCATCTCCATCGCAGTCGTGAGGCGGCTGGGACTCACGGTGTATGAAGCCAGCACCGGCGCCAAGGTCACCAGGTGTGACAACAGCCCGACGAAGTTCAAGCATTACTGCCACGTGGACGTCATACTGGCTGCGGGCACACCGCACATGACTCTTCACCGGCTACACGCCTTCGTGACGTTCGAAGCCGAGAACTCTTGGGATCTGCTGATAGGCACTGGGCCGTTGAAGAACTCCCTCATGATTGATATCAAGCTTGGGAGTGGCGTGGCCGTGTCGCATGCGCCCTCGATTCTGGGTATGGGCGTCCAGGTGGTGCTCCCACTGGTGGACATGACGCCACCCAGGCGTCCCGACCTACCCAGGCGATTGGACCCGGCTGTGTGCTTGATGACGGAGATCTTTGGTCAGGAAGTGGTGTGCGAGACAGTGGCCATCGCACCCACCTCCCAGCGCGAGGGAGGGGAGGATAGCTGCTGCTGGCGTACGCCCTGAGCACATTGATGACGGTGAGGTGTCGCCGTTGCCGTCACCTGTGACTTCGCCGAGAGAGCTTGGCGAACGCCCACGGCCTCGTGTCAGCACACACGCGGAGCTGCAGCAGCAGAATCGCACGTGGACATGCCTCCTTGCCAGGCGCCGAATGAGTTCCATGAAGCTGCTGGAGCCTGCCGTCCAAGCAGAGTCGAAGCGCCTGCTCGAGCAGTTCTACGGTACCCCGACCCCTTGGGAGGGCGGAAGGGTCAGAGAGTTCTGGGATGACCGGGAGGGCGATGTCATTCCCAACTACCGATGGGGGGAACAGAGGCTGTACCGAGACAGGCACAACATTGCGCGCCTTTGCCACATCCTCCTTCGCCCCGACCAGGACATGCCGTCTCGACCTTCCGACGAACATGTCTGCGTGGAGTTCGCCCGGTGTCGTGAGCAGAAGTGGGTGACGAGGGACCAGCTGCAGTTTCCTAGTTGGCTGGCCATCGACCAGAAGCTACGTTGGTACGAGGGGAAGGGCGAGTGGTCGATTGGCGACAGTTACTCCGCGCACATACCGTCCAGTGCCGGCAAGCAGAACGTCATCCTGCCCCGCGCGAGGAGTGAGTCGATGCTCGACGCCAGCATGATCAAGAAGTTGCAGGACAAGGTCCAGGCGCTGCTGACATACCCCAACGGTGAGGTCACTGGGACCCTCATGTGGGACATGGAGAAGCGGGCCTTTTGCGTTCAGCCGAACACGGCTACGCAGTACCTCGACCTCATGCATTGCACGTTGGACCATGCAGCAGTGTTCAATGGCGAGGAGCTTCTGCAAGAGCTCCAGCTCCCTCATTGGTACGAGCGCATTGGTGTCTGGGCGTATCAGCTGCTCAGGTACCTTCAAACCAGTGGACATGGAGTCCCTCACTGGTGGCATCTACAAAGATTGGTGTAGGCATGGTCATACACGGCTGCCCCTGGAGCTGGTCCCGCTGGATTCCAACGCCAAGTTTTACCCGGTAGAAAGATGGCCTTGGGGGACCCGGCAGAGTGTTCGCCAGCAACGCCACTGCCCAGGAATACCTGCGCTTGGGGGACAGCAGGAGGATGATCAAGACTGTGAACTCTGAGCAGGAGGGCTACGCTGCGATTAGAGCAGGTGCCGCACGCCGGCCACCGCCACCCCACAGCACGCAGGTCACCAAGCGCGCGACGGCGCGGCCCTCTGCGACTGTTGCGGAGGCGGGACCGTCTCGCGCGGCCGCTGGGCCGTCTCGGACCAGGTCCCTCAGTCATGAGAGGTTGGCACGTTCGAATTCGACGCCGCGCAGAGGCTACTCACCGACGCCATCACCTGTGTCCAGCGACAATGGGCTGGTGGGCAATATTCGTGAGTCATCGTCTCCACCCGCTCGCGCCGCAGCAGCTGGACCCTCGAGTGCGGCCGCTGGCCCTTCTCGTGCCAGGTCGCCGCCCGCATCACCTGTTTTGTCCAATGAGGGCTCGTGGGCAAACTCGATCAGGGTCCCGCGTGGTTCCCGAGCACGTTCCCCGGGAGACGCGCCTTCCACACCTGCGAGTCCAGCTCGGACGCGGCAGCTGTCCCCGTCTCCGGCGAGGGCGCCCCCATCCCCGTTGGGGTCGGATTGGAGTGCCGTACAGAACGCCACGAACGTGTCCGACAGCTCATCGCACGAGTTTCTGACTGTGGAGGGGGTGGAGGCCTTGAAGAGCCGCAGCAACCTCGCTCACTGTTTTCATGGTGAAGTTTGGCGCAGACCGCTGCCGGGACCGCCCTGTCGTGTATGAGCTGGGCGTGTGCTATAGCCAGCGAGGACTCCGGCTGCGTGAGCATCCGGGGATCTCCAGCAGCGTCGCACGCCAGCACGACAAGACGATTTCCTGCGCGCAGCGGGGCTGGCGCCTCCCTCTGGGGGGACAGATAGCGTCTTCCATCCAGTTTGGTGGAGGCGGTGGGGTCGGCCTATGCCGACCTGGTGGATTATGGGTCGGTACGTGAGGATCAGCATGCGAGGAATATCGTGATGTCGCTGTGCGCCTACGTGGCGCGAGGGTCCGCGCATGTGTTGTGCTGCAGGGAGCACCCGCGCGCCAAACCGGTTTACTACATCTTCGAAGATCATACGCGGTGTTTGCGATGTCACACTCGGTTTACTGAGGAGTACCTCATGCGGGACGACCGCAAGTTCACGCAGATGCTGTGGGGGTCCAGAGAGGTGGCAGCCCCATGGGTGCTGAAGGCGCCGGAGTCCCTTGAGGCGCGCCTTTATCCAGCGGCTGCGCCACCCGCGCTTCAAGCTCGAGTGGCGGTGAGGCCTGAGCATGTGGACGAGGTCCGCGACCGCCCTGCACGTCAGCAGCGCCGGCCGCCTGGCAGTGTGGTTGGACGGGAGCTGAGGGCGAGCGCTGGTGCGCGCGTGTCTGCTCCTTCTGTGGCCGTCGTGAGGCTACCCCTCGTGTCGCCCCCGCGCCGCGAGCATCCCGGCCACCGGCCAGCCTCACCTCACGGTGCCCGCCTTCTCCGCATTCGATATGCAGTGCTGCGACGGAGACATTTGAGGACCACACGCAACGACGACGAGCGCGTTTTCATCAGGGCTTCCCGGGCGCAGCGGGAGGGCGGCCCTGCTGAGCGACCGACGCTGTGGCCGTGGGCTGCCGGCACAGGCAGTCCGCATGAGGCCGGGTGTCCTGCGGGCGTGTATCTCGCTTGCAGGCAGTGCAGTGGTTTGGTGGTGGCTGGGACGGGGTCCCATGCACATGGTCGCCATTTGGGCAATGTTGGAAGCAGTGGCGTGGCACCTGTCGTGGTGCCCTTTTCAGGTCTGGTGGTGGCGCTGCGTGGCCTCGCTCGGGGACTCGCTGCAGACATGGTGGTCGGTTGCTCGACGTTGTCCCCGTCGTGCGCACTATGACGTTTGGGTCCTATGGGCCCTCGCATATGTTTGGTACGTGGGACTCCTTATCGTGCGCGCCACGGGTGTCTATGCCGGAGTGCGCCGCGTTCATGCGGGAGATTGGACAGTGGTGCCCCTCAGGGGGTAGTCATTTCCCTGGCGTACTGGTCGCGTTGCGCTACGGCCATCCTCCTCGTGATCCTCGCCTGGCTCTGGGTCTGCGCTGGTGTTTACGCCGAGGACATGACTCACCGCACTTCTTATGCCGTGGACATCCCTCTGGACATGCATGACGGCCGAGGTGCGGTCAGGGGTGGACTGTTCCATCCTTGCGCTGGTCCCAAGTTTTCTTGCTGGGCCGTGTGCGCCTGCCCGCTCTGCCGGCCAGGTTGGATAAGCCTCGCTTTGCGGCGCGCTGGGCGCAGCTTCGGCGCAATCTTCAGCTACATCGCGTCGCGCAAGCCGCCTACCTGGCGCTTGTTCTTGCGCTGGTGGTCTTTGCTGCTGCTGGTGGGAGTTCTCGCTTGGCGCACGGGGGGTGGAGAGTAATGGCGTGCTTCTTCGCTTCGAACCCGCCGGTATAGCCGCAGTGCGGTTCAACAGAATTTTGCGATTTTTTCTGCTTTTGTGCGGAATCTTGTGGGTCGCTGGCAAGCTGACGGAGAGTGTGCCTGTGCATGGTGCCATGTCATCCACGCGAAGTGCCTGGGGTGCGTCGCCATGCACTTCTTGGGAGGCTCAGTAATCCTCGAGGCAATGAGAGCCGGGCTGGGAGGTCAACGTCGCGGAGCAGGATGAGGTCTTGCCGTACACCGTGCTGGACGAGCTTCAGCCTCTGGGTGACACGACTGTGACCAAGGACGAGGCAGCGTGGCTCGACACGGAGCTCAATGCCACGTTTGGAGGACATCCTGACTTCAAGAAGGAGCACTGGCGGGAGGAAATGCGAGCTGTTCTTCGCAGATGCAAGAACACTTTCGCCAACAGCCCTCACGACCTGACAGGTTACAAGGGCAAGGCAGAGCATAACACGTTCTCCATCCCTTTCATAGACGAGTCCAAGGCTGCTTACCAGAGACCCAGGAAGTACAGCCCGGGCGAACAGGAGATCATTGACATCCACTGCAAGGAATTGCTGGAGTATGGCTTCATAGAGCCTGCAGCCAAGCATTGCAGACATGCTAGCAACGTCGTCGTGGCTGGCAAGAAAGATCATGAGACTGGCCTGTGGACCCAGACGCGCTTCTGCGTGGATCTCAGGGGCGTCAACCGACACTCTCTCAAGGACAACACTCTGCCACATCGGCCAGAGGAGCTTTATCAGAAGGTTGCGAAGGCCAAGTTCAAGACTACGCTGGATGCCACCAAAGCCTTCCACCAGATTCCTATGGCTACGGAAGAGGACAGGAGCAAGACGGCGTTCTGGTGGAAGAACCAGTTGTACCAGTACACCTCGATGCCCTTTGGGGCTGCTGGAGCAACATCTGCGTTTGTAAGGATCATGGACTACGAGTTACGTCACCTGCAGCATTGCACGGTGGCATACGTCGATGGCTACTGCCCGGCGGTCCTTGTGGGACGGACCCAAATCGCGTTCGGTCCTCCCACAAGGACCGGCTTTGCGGGGATTTTTTAACCATCTTTTTGTGGTACCTATTGACTATCCTCCGAGTTTTAGCATCTATAGGACCTAAACTAAGTGGGAACATATGCCATATACAATATATGTTCATATACTCACGATATCCAATGCATTTGTAGCATGCACCCTATCATTTTTGAGTTTCAACCTTTGGAGGGCATTCAAAAACATGGCATGTCACTCAAATATTTTTATCCAATTGAATTTCGAGCTGAATCATCCCGTCAGGCAATAAAATGTTATCCTAACACTATACCCAATCATGCTTACCACATTTTGCATCTTGGCAACTTCATATATATTACACTGGCAGATATGTAACTTTTGGGTTTGGGTCCGAAACCCGGATTATAAGGTCGATTTTATCATTGTATTTCTAGCCAAGTGTAAAGTTATAGATGCCTGACACCATATGCATTTAACCGTTTTACGCCCTGTCACGTTGCAGTCATCATATATACCTATCAAATGATTTTTAGAATAATCATCGATACATATTAATGTCTACCTTGTGCGCGGCAATGAGGTTCCATCTATATACAAAATCTTGATGGCAAATTTCACCCAAGTCAGTTTTTTTGTGGGTGCATGACATTGCGAGGGATATATCCCGCAGTATTATGGATTCCGAAGATGTTGTACATTGTAGAGGGCACGAATAGGTCATGTCACAGTATATTTCATGTGGAGTGGGCGCCAGCAGGAAGGCCACTTAGTGAGCGTAGGTAGCTTGGAATAATCCGGTCCTTGTGGGAGGACCGGCCTTTTTATTTAATTTCGAGCGGGTTCACCCCCACTTTTCAATGACGTAAATCACATAGCTACACCGAGTATACCACCCAACATAAGTTTTTAGATAATTATCGGACACCTAGATATGACCCCAAAGCACTCATTTACCGACTATATCGAAAAAACGCGACCTATGTGGCTACTACCCGAAGGTCCGGTCCTCCCACAAGGACCGAAGTGAATTTGGGATATATGCCGCGTTTTTTCGATATAGTTGGTATATGAGTGCTTTGGGGTCATATTTAGGTGTCCAATAATTATCCAAAAACTTGTGTTGGGTGTAATACTCGGTGTAGCGAGGTGGTTTACGTTATTGAAAAGTGGGGGTGAAATCGCTCGAAATTAAATAAAAAGGCCGGTCCTCCCACAACGAAGGACCGGAAGTTCCCAAGCCACCTACATTCACTAAGTGGCCTTCCTAGTGCCCACTGCACTTAAAAAATACTTCAACATGACCTATTCGTGCCCTCTACAATGTACAACATCTTCGGAATCCACAATACTGCGGTATATATCCCTCACAATGTCATGCACCCACGGAAAAACTAAATTTCATCAAAATCGGCCATCCAAAAATCTGCTCTCGCCGAATTCCAAAGCAATGTTGCGAGTAAACTACTGCACACATTGACAAGCTTAAGCATTCTAAAAATCGATAAACATGTTTACATGAAGTATGCGACGTGGCACATCATACATCTATCATATCCGAACACTTTTTGGCATTCTTAGTATCCGTAGTAACGAAAAAAACATTTGAAAACCTTGGATCAAAAATGTTTTTTACAGGTGTAAGGTCGATTTGAGTGCGTACATACACCCAATACGAGGTCGCCAACATGTATAATCTTGCAAGTATGATTGGGTATGATGTTAGGATAAAATCTTGTACTTGGGCGGCTTGTTTGACCTGGAATTTTATTGGATAAAAATATTTGAATGGCATGGCATGTTTTTGAACGTCCTCCAAAAGTTGCAACTCAAAAATGATAGGGTACATGCTACAAATGCATTGGATATAGTCATTTTATGACGATATACGGTTGATGGCGCATATGGGCACTCAGTTTAGGTCCTAAGTATACTACAAACCGAAGGGTAGGCACTAAGACCGTCAAGAGGACGGCTAAAAATTCCCGCAACACCGGTCCTTGTGGGAGGACCCAACGCCGTTTCGGTCCTCCCACAAGGACTGTCGGGCAGTAGCCATATGGCCCAAATTCACTTCGGTCCTTGTGGGAGGACCGGACCTTCGGGCGGTAGCCATCGATGACGTAGTGGTCTATACGGACTCCACGCCTGAGCAGCATCTGAAGGACGTCGCGGACGTGTTGCGCACGTTGGGAGACGCTGGCATAAGACTGCACGCAGGCAAGAGTACCTTCGGTGCAGCCACGGTGGACTTTCTGGGCTACCGCATTGGGCACAACTCTATTGGCGCGCAGGAAGCAAAGTGCAAGGCCATCCAGGAGCTTCCGGGGCCCCAGGACAAGACTGGGCTCCGCTCCATCTTGGGCATGATGAACTACTATAAGGGCTTGGTGGGTGAGCCAGGGGGGCCGAATTATTCTGAGATGGCCCGCCCTCTCAACGATTTGCTCAAGAAAGAGATTACCGATATCAAGGGAGCTTGGGGGAAGGAGCAAGACCAAGCGCTTCAGGACCTGAAGGACTCGCTCTGCTCTGGGAGATGTCTGAGGCCTATCGATTATGACAGGCCCCTCATATTGTACACTGATTGGAGTACCTATGGCATCGGCGCAGTGCTGGGCCAGAAGGATGACGATGGGAAGGAATACATCTGCATGGCAATCAGTCGTTCCTTAAGCAAGACAGAGAGGCAGTACGCTAGCTTCAAAGGTGAGATGCTTGCAGTGGTGTGGGCAGTGCGTACGCTGAGGCAGTACTTGCATGGCGTCCACTTCACGCTGGTGACGGACCACTCGCCACTCACCACCTTGATGGAGAAAGCGGACCTTCAGGGACAGCACCTACGGTGGGCTATCAGCCTGCAGGAGTTCGACTTCACGGTGCAATATCGCCCGGGAGCTAAGAACAGCAACGCCGACGTGCCATCTCGCTACCCACTACCATCCACGACAGACGAGACTGGAGCAAGGCATGAGAGGGAAAAGACAGCTGCACTTCACGCAGGCGTGGGGGAAGTTCACACGAAGGACTTCTGTGACAGCGTGTGCTTTATGCTGGCTGGAGACACTTCCCCAGGGGAAGAGGCGACGCCAGAGGTGCAGGTTGCCAACTACTGCAAGATGGCCGCCGTGGAGCAGCTGGGCACGGGACCAGTGCATCGCTTATTCGATTCGCACCATCAGGAGGAATTGGAGTGCAATCACGGGGACATGTTCGACACATACCTACCCGAGCTGGTGATCGACTCTGGGAGGCTAGCGAGAGCGGCTTGGAAGGCGCTGAGCAAATGAAAAAAATTGTAGCTCTATGATCTTATGCTGTGTTGAGATTGCCTGGATAATTGCCGACACAAGTGAATGTTAAAGACGAGTTTATGTTTATCCGCGAGTGTTAAGATTGCTCGGGTCCGACAGTATTCGTCCCATCATGTGCACGCGTTTGCGACAGCCACACTAGTTGGGTTGAAAAAGACCCCTTTGGGTCTCACAAGATGTATGTTTCCTTAGGGTTTCGCCTTTGTGCTTGCCGTAGGATGTTAGGCCTGGCCTGGCAAGTTGGCATCGTGGCACCTCACACCTTCAGGGTGAGGTGGTGTCATGGGGAGACAGACTTTCGCCCCCCCCATAAAATGGGGGTGACTGTCTCTTCCTGTTTCACCCCTCGCCGTGTAGTGTCACTTGCATCTTTCCTGCCGTCAGTAGGTCAGTTCCGTCCGATAATAAAACACCTAAGTTATTTTATTATCTCATCTTAGGCTGTGATATGCTGAGTGGCCTCTGCCTCCCACTCGTTGTTTCTTGCCGGGTTGGCCTATATATATCCACCCTTTGTGTATATGTATTTCGGCCTTCCCGTCAGACATCCAGACATTAGAGCCGACCGCATTACGCACAGCGACGGCCGCAACTATTTTCCCGACATCTTCAGCCGTTTTAATTCCGACATCCCGACATCAGCCGTATCGCACTACGCGCAGCAGCGGCAGCACCGACATCCCGACATCTTTTATTTTTCCGACATCGTCACCGACGTTCGCTTTTAGCACAACTCGTTCAGCTTTCAGCGACAAAGACATTGGCCGTGACGCGTCAATACATGGCGCACGTCCACACGCACGTCCCAACCTCTTTTCGTCTTCCAACATCCATCGACATCTTTGCCTCACGCTTGCTCTAGCGACGGCCATTTTTTTTGTATCGACATTTTATGCCGACTCACGCTTACGCCTTCACCACTCTGGCCAGCAGCACCTCTGCTGCCGAAAAACTGGCTCATCGCACGACGTTGTTGACCTGACCGACGTTTTCCTCGTCCAAATCCACCCCAATTCGACCTTACCATCGACGGATTTGGTGAATTTTATGAAAAGTTACGTTTTTACTTCCAATCCCAAACTCTTTGGCTTCCAGATTTCTGCAGCGCAGTGGTTATGGCCCCAGCGAGCGCGCATGGCTGCGATGCAAGCTGCGGTAACTTTACTTCGACTTCGACATTTTACCACTGGTTACGAGCTGGTGGTGCCTGGTGGTGCTTATGCACCACACACCAAACTTCGCTCCAGCGTTTTCTGCATCGACAACGACACCATGGACTTTGCGTATGACATCGACTTCGCCTCTCCGCATTCTCCACTTCCGCCCCACCCTTCCCTTGGCCGTCATGTGGTGGTGTGTGGGGGTGTTATCACCACCGCCCACTCCCACTCCAATTCCCCAATCTTCGCCCTTGCTGAGTGCGACGCGTCCATCGCGCACGCTAGCCGCATTTTTCGCCTCTCACCGTCTCGCCATCTCTGCACCGACGGGTTTCTTTCGGTGGTGCCAGACCACTTGCCGCTGTGGCCTCGCACAGGCGTTGGTTGATTGTTCGACATTGCGGAGACTGCGGGCCCCAAACTCTAAATGACACATCGTGCTTAGAAATGTAGAGTGCATAGTGCCGCAGTGCCTCACTGCTTCTAGCTGGGTCGGTATGGCCCCAAGATATTACTATTGCATTTCTCCTAGCCGCCTGCCCGGGAGTACCGGTTGGCCCTGCAGTGCACCTCCGCCGCCTTCGGGGTGAGGTGGTGTCATGGAAACACTGACTTTCACCCCCCATAAGGGGAGGGGGGCTGGGGTGCCCCGTGTCACCCCTCGCCGGTCTGTCACTCGCAGTCCTAGCCGGTCCTCGTGTGCCGGTGTGCCATGGCTCGCCATTTAGCCCTTACCTTATGTTGTCTTATCTGACTTTAGACTTCACCAGCCTTCACACCTTTCTTTCACTTTCACGGTTACAGCACATATATATATAGTATATCCTGTTTCCTCAAAAAGTGCGGCTATGGTCTAAGGGCCACTATGGGGTGCGCACTCAACTTTTGGCAATATTTAACCTTGAAATTCAGCCATTCACCGCTAAAGATATCATATCAATTCGCTACAACACCTTAACACTTGATTTCTAAAATCATCCTTAAATTCGCTACAATTATTTCCTTAAAACAAACCCTCCGGGCCCTTAAAATCTCCGTTCCGCAACGGCCCTACGGGCCCTTAAATCGCCCTTGCGCCGGGCCTTTCAGGCCCTTCGGGCCAAATCCTTTGTTTTTTAGGCCAAATCCCTGATTTCTCGGCGGCTGCAAGGTAGCCGCCAACATGCACTTTTTCCAGCTAGGGCCAGCGATACTCATCGATTTGGGAACCCCCCAGCGCCAGCGTCCTATGGAAACTCTATGGATAGTGGGTCGCCAAGCGTTCAATCAGCCAGCTATTTCCTTAAAATTTCATTGATAAGCCCTTAAATATCAAAAAAATTGCCTGCGGCGCCAGCACCTAGTTTCCTTATTTTAGACGATCCCATAAGTCGGAAAATTCAGCCTACGATACTCATCGAGTTGGGTCCCCGGAAACGTTGGGTGCTTCCTTAACGTCGAGTTTCCTTAACGGTGAGTGATTACTGAACGTCATTCACCGATAAATTCATCCAGGACACACTGTAAATCATCATTGTGGATACATGAACAAATATTCGCCCGATTCATCTGGCAATCTTTGCACGACATTCACTGACATTCACGCGAGACGGCACACCGATTGACTATAGGCGTGGGATTTTTCGATATTCACCCGAGACACGCTCGGGAAATACGTGAATGATACTCACCAATACTCCTCGAGGGTCCCACGAGACGCATCCCCAACATCTGCGCTTTTATTCTGTTCGGCACCACGATGTTGAATGTTAAATTCGTGCAATATATATATACATGACAACATGAGTGTCTAAGAAATATCCATGCACAACATGAGTGTCTAAGAAATATCCATGAAGAATAGATGCACGAAGGTCTTGATGAAGGGTGCTTCTCAACCGGCGGGTTTGCTTCGGGATCACTCAAGTTTTAGAGCACGGCTATCTTGTTTGTCGGTGGTAGCTAGGGCAAGGGGAAACACGATGGTTGTCGAAGGCGATCCTTCGGACGCATCCTTTTGAGGTCCACCCACGACCTACACAGCAGGGAAGGAGGCACTATTGCCTGCAAATCCAAAATCACTTCCCAAGCCAAGCAAGCGTCTGTCCATTTGCCTTGGCACGCACTAAGGGATCGATATCCTGGGTGGAGGCAATCAATGAAATTAATGTCATGTCTTTCCGTTCCTTACTTTCATTAATGTGCTCTTCACTGATCTGCGCTTGCAACTGGAGATGGTACCAGGGTGAGGCACTGCACGCTCCCCGAGCATCCCCTGTGCGCTCATTATGGTTTATAATATTATCATGTCTGCATTGGCATGCTCCAGCCGTGCCGCGATGGCCCCGGCATGGGGTGCTGCATGCTCCCCGAGCCTCCCCAGTGCCTCCACAGCTGCAAACCTCACACATCCATTGGCATCTTGCAGCCGTGCCGCGATGGCCTCGGCATGGGGTGCTGCCTGCTCCCCGAGCCTCCCCAGTGCCTCCACAGCTGCAAACCTCACACATCCATTGGCATCTTGCAGCCGTGCCGCGATGGCCTCGGCATGTGGTGCTGCATGCTCCCCGAGCCTCCCCAGTGCCTCGACTGCTGCACATCTCACGCTTGCATTGGCATCTTGCAGCCGTGCCGCGATGGCCCCGGCATGTGGTGCTGCATGCTCCCCGAGACTCGCCAGTGTCTTGACTGCTGCCCCCATCACTTCTGCATTGGTATCTTCCACCCGTGCTGCAATGGCCCCGGCATGTGGTGCTGCATGTTCCCCCAGCCTCCCCAGTGCCTCTACTGCTGCGCATATCACGGCTTCATTGATATCGTCCAGCCGTGCCGCGATGGCCCCGACATGCGGCGCTGCATGCTCGCCCAGCCTCCCCACTGCCTCCACCGCTGCCCACCTCTCGTCTGCATTGGCATCTTCGAGCCGTGCTGCGATGCCCCCGGCATGCGGCGCTGCATGCTCCATAAGCCTCCCCAGTGCCTCCACCGCTGCGCACCTCACGCTTGCATTGGCATGATCCAGCCGTGCCGCGATGGCTCCGGCATGCGGCGCTGCATGCTCCCCCAGCCTCCCAACCGCCTCAACCGCTGCCCACCTCACGTCTGCATTGGCATCTTCGAGCCGTGCAGCGATGACCCCGTGCGGCAATAACGCTACCCTCCTCGCCCTTGCATTGGCATATTCAAGCCGTGCCATCGCAGCCCCTGACGTGGGATACATGGAACATGCGGGTTGAAACCAACCACCAGCCTCCCCCACTGCGTTCTTCACGCCCACTCCTCGTCTGCATCCGGAATCTTCCAGCCGCGCCGCGATGGCTCCGACATGCGGCGCTGCATGCTCCCAGCCTCCCACTGCCTCCTTCGTCACTCACTCACTTCTGCAGCCGACATGCTCCAGCCGTGCCGTGATGGGTTCCAGGCAGCCGGCGCTGCATGCTCCCAGCCTCCCACTGCCTCCCACTGCCTCCACTGCCAACACCTCGTTTGCATCGGAATCTTCCAACCACTTAACGACAGGCTCCATTGTGCGGCGCTGCATGCTCCCAGCCTCCCACGCCGCTGTCCTCCTCCTTCTGCATTGACATGCTCAGCCATTGTGATGGCTCCAGCAGTGCGGCACTGCATGCCTCCCAGCCTCCCCACTGCCTTCACCATGTCCTCCTCCTTCTGCATTGACATGCTCCAGCCGTGCCATGATGGCTCCGACATGCAGCCGCTGCATGCCTCCCAGCCTCGGTGCCACTACTGCTGCCCACCTCACGTTTGCATCGGAATCTTCCAGCCGCGCCGCGATGGCTCCGACATGCGGCGCTGCATGCTCGCCCAGCCTCCCCACTGCCTCCACCGCTGTCCTCCTCACTTCTGCATTGACATGCTCCAGTCGTGCCGTGATGGCTCCGACATGCGGCGCTGCATGCTCCCCCAGCCTCCACACTGCCTCCACCGCTGCCCACCTCACGTTTGCATCGGAATCTTCAGGCGAGCACCCAACTAAAAAGTTCTCATTATTTCTTCGACAAAGTGTTTAGAGAGGGCCCCAAAACGGCCTCATGAACTTCAAACACGCGATTGGGATACCGAATCAAAATCCTCAAGCACTCACGCACTCAAATTGACCTTTTCAGGCCCAAAACCGGCGTTTTCGCCTCCGGCGAGCCGAGATTGTTTTTTAAATATTTTTTTGGAAATTCTTTTTATCTCGCCCGGTCTTAGGATTGTCCTCTCAAGGTCCCGCAACTCCTAAAAGTTGTAAATGTTACATTATGCATGTGACCACTTTGTGACATCCGATCATTTTGCGACGGCTCTGCGAGAGCGCCTTGGCTTGAGCTTATTGGCACACCGAGATGAGGTGAACACGTTTAAGAAACGAGCCCACTTCCCCCGTTCTGTCATCATTTGAAAACAGAAGGGCAAGGAGCTCCCCCTCCGATAAATCGTGTGCGAGAGTCATGCCGAAATAGTGAGTAAACGTATGATAATCAAATAATCTAAAAATCCGATAACCACTACTACTGCACGACGCAAATTTCCCAACAAAGTAGCCGAGTGTCCCAAGCAATAGCGAGAATTCGACTCTGATTTCGAGTGCCCTGAGAGGGATGGGCACGCTCAAAATAGAGGTAGAGCAATAATGAAATGCAAAAAACTCACACTAAACCACAAATACGCCAAGCGTAAGGTTATCCCATAACCTATACTGGAAACATCAAGGCGGCAGTGGGGAGACCGCTCCCGAGGGTGATAGAACGAACTGATGAATATATATGTTACAGCATGAGCCCGCCGCTGCCACATGCTAGCGCAATTTAGCATGATCCCGCCTGTGCTAAAATCGTTAGCATACGCCCGCCTGTGCTAAAACCGTTAGCATAGGCGGGCGCATGCTGCATCAGCCGCCCCCCTCGTGGCATGAGCCCACCGCGCTGGCATATGCCAGCGGGTTCTTTTAGCACGAGTCCGCCTGTGCTAACCATGCTAGCACAGGTCCCCCCATGGGAGGCTAGGGAGAGTATGCATGTGGGATCGATTGGATGTGTTGGGGGATGATATATGGGTTGCTTAAGGGTTATGTGGGGGTTTTGGGGATGTAACGAGGGATGCTGTAGCGTGGAGTGATGCTGTAGGATGTTAATTTGCGTTTTAGGGTTTTAGGGATATGCATGGGGGTGGTGAGGTATGGTTCCGGGGGTGTCGGGTGTGTTTTGGGGGTGTTGGGGCTTGAGGACTATACTAACCCCCCAACCACACCCCCAACACCACTACAGCACCCCTGTGACCACACCCCAACACCACCAAGCTAGCCATGCCCCAACACCCCAGACCACACCCCTGAAACCCCTGGAACTAGACAAACTCCTAACACCCCTAGACCACACCCCAACACCCCCAAACTATACCCCAATGCCCCAAAACCATATCTCAACACTCCCCAAACCACACCCTGACACCCCCTAAACCATACCTCCCAACACCCCCCCACGCCACACCCCCGACACCCCCGGAACCATACCACCTATGCATACCCCAAACCCTAAAACGCAACTTTAAACCCTAAAACCACGCTTTCGCCAATATCCCTCGTTACATCCCCCCAAACCCCCACACAACCCTTAAGCAACCCATCTAACATCCCCCAACACCTCCAATCACCCCCACATACCCTCCCTAGCCTCCCATGGGGGAGCATGGTTAGCACGCAGGCGGACTCGTGCTAAAAGAACCCGCTGCTGGCATATGCCAGCGCGGTGGGCGCATGTCATGAGGGGGTCGGCTGATTCAGCATGCTTGAGCCCGACTGTGCTAACGGTTTTAGCACAGGCGGGCGTATGCTAACGATTTTAGCACAGGCGGGCTCATGCTAAAATTGCTAAAATGCGCAAGCATATGCTATTGGCGGGCTCATGCTGTAACATATATAAACAGATATAATAAGTCCAGAATAACTACACAACTTGTATTGATGTAGTAATGGAAGTTGTGGTATTGGATCCACAGTACTGTTCCATTTCATGCCTTGGTGATGTGGATGTGGTCCCAGTAGTAGCTAGATTTATTGGCATTTGAAGCGTAATGACTGGGGACTCGATTTTTTCAAAGTTATACAAAACCAGAGCTGATGGGGTTTTCAATATGTTTGAAAATCACATTTCGACAGTATGGCAGTGTGAAACGCGGATGCACATCAAACTTTTAAATACCAATAAAACATCCACGCATATTGATCGTGGCCATCTCATAGCATACACTTCTGACTTCATTTCAAACATCAGTACTTGATTTCAGCAAGTATATCATTCGAGGTTGAGCAAAATTCGTATCATAGTTCATGTTTTGAAGATTCTTTATCATGTTAAGATTTCGACATTTGATGATGCCCCGGTATGCCCATCGCGTGATGATAAACATCGAGCAATGTCATTGTATGCATTTTTCAGCGATTTCACCCATCGCTAAATTACGAAACCCGTACTTTATTGGGGTACATTAGCGATCATTTTCCTTTCTGTAAACTTCGAGAATAAGTTTGCACGATGTGCCGTTAATTTGCCGCAACTTTCATGGCCTGCAATCTACAAGATCTATAGAATATCCAACACACATCCATCCCAATTGAGACTTGGAAGTGGTAATATGTGAGGCAACGGTCATGCACATTAGTAACGGGTCACTTGACAACCTCCTTAGATGGTGAATTCCTTTACGTTCCTTGGGTGTGTGATGGCATCAACGATCCTCATTGCATTTTTTTGCTATCAGCGCTTGTCATGAGTCGTGAACCTGTTGCTTGAAGAAGAAGGGAGTTGGCCATGACCCCAAGAGAGCTCACTCCCATAAAGGCAGCTGCAATCGATGGTGTCAGCATGATTCCACACAGTGGCAACGCGGCTCCTGCGACCTCCAAAGCCTCTCCTTACCTACCATAAACATTGAGCCCCACTTTGCACAGAAACTGAGTAAATGCGTAAAAAAGCTTCGCGCCATGTTGTTCAAAACCTCTTTCAATGGCCAACTCTTCAATCCAAGTTTGCCCCCATTCTACGGCCCAGATGCTTCTATGCATTTCATAGAGGATATGTTTACACCCTTACGCATCATAACCCTTCCCATTATGATGCATATCCGATGCGCGTCTCTTATGTGGCATCCACACAGAGTCATGTTGCATCCAAACCCATGCTCAGAGTTGCGTATGACATGCTCAGAGCTGCGTATGACGCGCGTCAGTCATCATCCTTTACACATGTGCCGCACGGGACCAATGTGCTTCCTCCCTCGCAGGAATCGGCGCCACCTTCAAATTGTCAGACGATCACCGGGCCCCTTGCGAGAGCACCCATCGACTCTAGTGCTCATCGGCTGCCCGCTGCTGCCCGCATGACATGATTTTGCAGAAAAGGTCCAGCAGCCGTAGCCGCACAGGAAATGAGAAGATACAGAATGGCGTGGTCCGTCCCTGAGGTACGGAGTCTAAGGGACTTCGCCGGGATCTCACCCGCGGCAACGGGGATGCCAACGATGTTGTAGGCGAAGGCCCAGACAAGATTCTGCTGGATCTTTTGGAATGTGGCTTTGCTGAGCTGCAGGGCGGCTGCCACCTGTTCGTTGAAACCGCCAATGCAAGCGCAGAGGGCGCACCGCCATCAAGCTCAGATGCGCCCCCCGCATGCAAGCGCAGAGCTCGACACTTGTCAGGAATTTGAGCTCTGAAATTCACCTCTGCTTGCTCGGCTCATAGCATGGCTAACAGAACATTCTCATCTCGACGTATGAAGTCCCGTCAGGGTGCATGGTCTGAGTGTTGTGAAGGGCCGAGGTATGCTGACACGTGGCAAGCGGAGCGTTACCTTCAGCAGGCACAGAGTGGCAATTGGGAGCGCGCCTGAGAAATATCATCCCTCAGCAGCACCACAGAGGCCACCTCTGTGGCCGCCCCGACACCCCCACCCATCGCTATGCCAAGGGTGGCTTCTGCAAGTGCTGCGGTGTCGTTCACCCCGTCACCAACCATCGCCACCTGGCGGCCCTGCCAAAGCCCCACAGACCCCCCCTCCATCCCCGCAGATCCCTCATCCATGATGCCCACCTTCCTCGCACCTCCAAGCTCTGGCCTAGGCTGCATTGGCACAGAGTGCCTCGATGCTCACGCTACAGTAACCCTGGTGAAACGGTCCATGGGAGCCGCGCTCAGATGGCCCCATGTCACATTCTTCCGAAGACGGGAAGGCTCGCCAAGTGGAACATTCTTTAGGACAGGGTCCCAGCGCACCAAGGGCAACAGGCGTCACCTGCAGCTTCGTCCTCGGGAGAGCCGCTCCTCGCCAAGTGTCTGCGGCCTATCAGGGGTTGTGCTGCGGACACATGGGGTTCTGATGGAACGTTTGGATGGGTGTGGATGGCAGGGAATCCAATCCCCCATGCACTTAGATCCCGCACCGTCCTGGTCGAGGTGCATATGTGTGCTATCCTAGAGGGACGCGAGCTCCATGCCACCCAGCTACAGGAGGCGCGCGTGGCGGGAGTTGGGGCCGTGTCCACGTCATCGGGCGGACCTCACGCTGTAGCGCCACAACGAAGGCGGCCTTGTCTGCGGGGCGCACTCCGCCGTGCACCTGCCCCCTCCTCTCCCCCGGTGATTTTAGAGTCTGCGGGGCGCACTCCGCCGTGCACCTGCCTCCTCCTCTCCCCCTAGACTTTAGGAGTCTGCGGGCGCACTCCTTCAGTGCACACCCCCCTCCTCTCCCCCAGATTTTAGAGTCTGGATGCCTATCGTGCACTTTTACCCCACCTCTCCCCGGTGTTTTCCTTGCTGTGATTCTGCGGGCGCACTCCGCCGTTGCACCGCCTCCTCTCCCCAGGTTGCTGGGAGTCTGCGGGCGCACTCACTCGTGCCTGCTTGCTCTCCCGGTGATTTTAGAGTCTGCGGGCGCACTCCACCGTGCACCTGCCCCCTCCTCTTCCCCGGTTTGGTTTCCCAGGAGTCTGCGGGGCGCACTCCGCCGTGCACCTGCCCCCTCCTCTCCCCCGGTGATTTTAGAGTCTGCGGGGCGCACTCCGCCGTGCACCTGCCCCCTCCTCTCCCCTAGACTTTAGAGCTCTAGGGTACATCTGTCAAGCGCAAGCTACTTGCAGGGTGTCCAGCGCAAGGGTTTCGTTGCCATAGAGCTGGAGGTGGGGGTAGGGGGCTGCAAGCGCAGATTAGTGGCAGGCTCGCAAGGCTAGAAGGAAGCAGGTCGGCCTCTCCTTCTCAGCCCCTTGGGACGGCCCTTTGGGACACGGGACGTGCAGTCGGTGGACAAGCTCTCTTGAGACCAGGGTCTGGGGCAGGCAGGGAGCCGGGTAGTGGTGTTGAGCGCAGGCTTGGTGTTGGGGAGATGGCTCGGGCAGCTCGGGGGTCAGAGGTGAACCGGCTTCCGGGGAATAACATTAGTGCGCAGGCAGTGCAGTTGGAGAGGCGCTTGAGTGGCCTAGTGAGGCTCAAGGGGTCCCATTCTTCACCAGCGAGTTCCGGAGAATCCGGATAAGTGCCACGAAGTGTGTGCTGAGTCCTTTGATCCCCGGTGTGAGTACAACATAGTGCAGCCAATCTTCAGTGGCTACATGGTGCCAAAGGAATCGGTCCAAGGATAAGCACACATACTGAACGGCATGAGATCGGCAAGCAAAAGCCAGCCCACCATCATCCCAGTGGATGTGAGAAGCAAATCAAGAGCAGGGCGGGGCCGTGACAAGATACCACAAACACATACATATTCCCAACCCAAATGCAAAGCAGCATGGAAAGATAATACGATGTGACCGATCGTCGCCAAACAATTGTTGGTCTCTGGGTTACGGAGTAAGCGGACCCTGCTGGCATGCCCCCCAGTGGCTCCCGGTCGATGGATGGGACCTGTTGGTCCATGGTTATGTCATGAATGCAGTCACACCACACAGCATGGACACCCCATGTCAAAAAGGAAACATGCGGGCACCTAAGTGCTCCCCACAAAATTCAAGGGAGAACACAGAAGGTGTACTTCACACCTTCTGCCTCTCCTCGCAGCACGACAGACGAATCTACCGAGCTCTCCAAGAGGCAGTGCCCGCCAGAATGGCACCACAGGGATAACCGCCTCCCAAAACCCACTTCCACCCGGCGGCCGTCCCCGTTCACAGCGATCTATGTACAGCAGCCAGTACTTCATATCAAGATCAAAGAACACAAGTCCCCCGGCATGTGTAATAACCATGAGCACTGTACACGGAGAGGGAGCTAGCGTCAGACGAATCCAAGACACTCCCAAAAAGCGAGCCGTAGACGAATCCCCGACGCGCTCAAAGAGGCAGTACCCGTCAGAAGGGTACCACAGGGACAACCACATCCCATCATCCAAATCATTCCAGTGGCCGTCCCCGTTCACAACGAGATGCCAGTACCCCATAAAGTGGCTGTCAACCACCAGTCCCCCGGCAGGTGAAAAAGCCCCAAGGCACTGGACATAAATAGAGCCAGCCGCAGACGAATCCCCGACGCCCTCAAAGAGGCAGTACCCGCCAGAAGGGTACCACAGGGACAGCCACATCCCATCATCCAAATCATTCCAGTGGCTGTCCCCGTTCACAGCGATCCGCCAGTACCCCATAAAGTGGCTGTCAACCACCAGTCCCCCGGCAGGTGAAAAAGCCCTAAGGCATTGAACATACATAGAGCCAGCCGCAGACGAATCCCCGACGCCCTCAAAGAGGCAGTACCCGTCAGAAGGGTACCACAGGGACAGCCACATCCCATCATCCAAATCATTCCAGTGGCCGTCCCCGTTCACAACGAGATGTCAGCACCCCATAACGTGGCTGTCAACCACCAGTGCCCCGGCAGATGAAAAAGCCCCAAGGCACTAGACATAAATAGAGCCAGCCACAGACGAATCCCCGACGCCCTCAAAGAGGCAGTACCCGTCAGAAGGGTACCAGATAAGCACACATACACATACACATACACACACGAACGTTCATTGCCTGCGGTGCCACCAACTCCGGGCGGCCATCACTATACACCGTCGATGTGCATGTGTTTTGTGTATGTCATACTGTATGATGTTGAATGTGCATGAATGCGTGTACGTCTATGCTGTTGTGATGGACGCTGCGATGATATGTCAAGAGGCATAAAAGCATAATGATGGATTACTAAATATAAGTTTGCCAGTAGCTTTATAGCCCAGACCGCGCTGTAAAAGATTTTGCAATCGGAACTGAGAGAGAGAGAGATATATATGTTACAACATATATATATACATAAACTCCAAATGAAGAAGCAATTCCCGTTTGGGCAAATCTCAGCCCTTGAAAGGTCCTGAGAGTCAATCGCAGCTGTTGATAGTACTTGAAACAGTTTCCCCCCGCACGTGAAGTGCTTCAATGTGTAGCATTCTCCATTCAATCAGGAAAATCGACGAAGATTAACAAATGATATGTTGCGCGCCGCCCCCTTTTAGAGAAGATCCTGCGATGCATATTGAGTTTACCATGATAAAAGTGAACAAGGAAAGGTATCGCAAGTAAGTCTAGTCCTGCTTTACAGTGACGGCTCAAATGCTGTCGGCAGACTGCCATAACTAAACTTACTGGTCGCGGGCTCGCATATCGTCAATATAGGGTTTGACAATATCGAGTGACTGCGAAGCCACTATACTCGTCCTTCACGTCATGCCGGCTTAGCCAGCACTCCGCTTGGGTTCGCGATCTTCGGCCTCACGGTAAACTCAAAGATGCGCTGTAGATCCCTCCCAGGAGATCTGGGCGCGAATCAGCCACATGGTTATGCCACACAATGTGCCACATTGCATAGAATGCAGGAAAACTTTCATTCACCCAATGTGACATTTACTCCAGCTCCGCTGCCCTGAACGCGCTGTTATGCGTGGATTGAAACGAGCATGGATCATTCATCTCGCAGTGCAGACAAAGCAGTAAATCACCACAAACCACCCGGGGACTTGTGAGGAGGAAAAGCGGCCATCGATCAGTGCTGACGTGGATTTCTAATGCAAACCTTCGCGATTTCTGGGAGCCAGATGCAGGCTCGGATCAGGCAAAGCCAGCCAGAGGCCGCGGGCACTCGACAGGGGCGGCAATATAGTCCTACCTTGTCCAGGGGCAAGCCCAGCTCGACTGCTACGGCGGCCACTGCATCCGGGTGATCACCTGGCCCCGGCAGCCCCGGCAGCCCCGCTGGTGTTCTGATGAAGCCCCTTGCATGCCCGTGACATGACGCCCTGGGTATTCACCAGGGGATAGATGCCCAAAATAACAAAGTGGATGACACAGATTCATGGCATAATCGGTCGTGACCTCTTTCTTGGATACATGCGTGGGGTGGAAGCCACCCCGGACCGAGGTGCGAGCCGAGAGTACCCGTCGTGCACTATGCATTGCTGAATCAATATTCCGCAGGGAGTTCAATGGGGGAGCGAGAGCAT
>LGRX02034448.1:0-20320 GCA_001247695.2 Cymbomonas tetramitiformis | reverse complement strand
AGTGCCTCCCTCCCCCAATTTTTATCCACGCTCCTGAGCATTTCCAAATTCATATCATTTAGTCTGTTTCCCATCAACAGGCAATCCAATCCGACGGTTGCGATATCAGTTGAGAATGAGCACAGCCAACTGTCCTGAGCAGCATGAGTACGGACCTTTCTTTTCGCTCGAGCTGTCTGGCGTGGCTGTTGCCTGTAGTGGAACCTTTCCCCTGTCAGTGTCAAGCCATAGACTAGTATCGCATTCTCATATATGCGTAGGCCTCTTTGACCACCTGCAATTTGCCATCGCGGCCCGCAGCTGGCAATGTCCTCCGGCTATATGGCACTCCGATAGATGAAACAGGCAGGGGCGTGCCCTGAACCGAAGAGGGCGTACATGCAAATCAAGGCCTAATGGCGGATACAACTTTAAAGGCAGTGGATACCGAGATGTAAAGGCCAGCGCCCGATGCCAGAACTTTGTGGAGGATGCGATGATAGTGGCGCATTCGAGCGATTCTCCAGACGAAAAGGCAGTGACAAGGGATCTCGTGTGGCAGATTGAGAGCACGCACCTGAGAGAGCCTCTTGACCTCCTCCACCGTATTGACGATAGACATGGATGCACGCTGAGATCGCTTGCTGCCACTTTTACCACTGCGTCTCCACATCCAGCCCTCCCCTTCGGTGCGTTGCCAAAGGCTGAGCAGAGTGATAAGCAGTGTCGAGGTCATCACACGCAAGCAGCATGTTGCAGCGGTCGCCGCACTGAGAGTGACGCAGAGCGGCGCACACCAGCGAGCGGCAACCCGCAGCTTCACCTTCTGCATGGGGGCGAACAGAGGATACTTTGGCCATGTAAAGGTGCTCGGGAAATGCCACAACCCTTTCATCCCGCCGGGGAGCAGCCTGTAGGCCAGGGAGGATGAGAGAACAAACCTGGGCCCACCATCTCCATCTGCACTAGCAACATCACCTACCTACGGCAGTTCCCCCAGTTTGCCCCACCCTGCCTGTCAACTCTCCAGCGCCTCCCGCCTCTCGCCGCGCCCGAGAAGCATACTTTGCACGTCATCTAGGCAAGTAGGGGGAGCGGACGGGCACTTGTATTGGCATAGGGTCCAAGAGCTTCAGAGATGGTGAGCTTCAAGGGCGGTGAGGGGGGTGGAAGCGTACTGGCGTATGCGGAGGGGTGCTGGGGGTGAACGCGGTGGTGGACCGGCTCTTTTTTTCTGACTGCTTTGCGAACATTGCATTGAACTTCTCAAGACTCTCCTTTGGTGGGGCGCCGCTCTTCGCTGTAGAGGCTTGCTCGGAGTCGGAATGGACTCTGGGTCGAAACTTCGGGCGCTCCTCAGAAGGCATGGTCGAGGACCGTCGGATTTTAGGATGCATGGTTCGTGATTCATTGAGGCCAGATCTCAGCAGTGACACTTCCTGCGGGCGGCCTCCCATCGTCAGATCTCAGCAGTGACACTTCCTGCGGGCGGCCACCCATCGTCAGATCTCAGCAGTGACACTTCCTGCGGGCGGCCACCCATCGTCAGATCTCAGCAGTGATACTTCCTGCAGGCGGCCACCCACCGTCAGATCTCAGCAGTGACACTTCCTGCAGGCGGCCAACCATCGTCAGATCTCAGCAGCGTGCAGGATCATCACCGACAGGACCGGAGGATCAACCAGGAACAGCAACGGTGGATTCGTCTGGAGGAAGAAATGGCTTTTTCGCACAGCCGCCTGGCATGCGCCCTCGGGCGTCGGTGGCGTGACGCTGATCCAGGTGCTTGGGGTGCAAATAGACGATTCCATAATCATAAACACTTAGGGCACATACCAGTGCCTCCAGCACAATATTTGCACAGGTTTTAGGCACAAACCAGGCTGCCAGCACAATTATAGATGTTTTTTCGCGCACAAGGACAAGGGGAAAACAAGGACGAGTGGGTCGGAAACAAGAGCGGCGCAGCCCCGAGAGTGATTCGGCCCCCCGCGCGTTTCAGCCACCAAGTCAAGCACCAAGCACCGACTCGGGTGCAAGGACACTCTGAACACAAGCAAGGGCGTGCTCGTCATCAGGGCGCGGCGAGCTTCGCCGGCACCCAGCCGCAGGATCCTTGGCACATTCAGAGGTGCCGGCGCATCGTGAGCACTGAGCTGCAGCTGAGGGCGCGGGAGCGGTGCATGGGACCACATGCGGCCTCAGCCCCGCAAGAGCGGCCGCCGCCAGCTCCGCTCCTGCAGGCAGAAGGGAGCAGCGGCAGATGCTGAGAGGAGGCAAAATACCGTGTCGCTTTCCCCCTCGTCCGACGGCACACTGTCGGAGCTGACCGCTCGTGATCGCAATCGAGGCCGGGTCTTGATGGGCGCCACTACTTCCTGTGTGCCCCAATCTCCCATGCACCCCTTTGCTGGCCGCGCCACGTGGCTGTCCCCAAGAAGCCGGTTGCCGCGCGCAGCACCACGCCGGCCGGTGCTCAGTCTTTTCCAGAAGCCGGGGGAAGAGCCAAAGTGGAGCATCCGCAGCGCGAACAGTGCCCGGAGGGTGCGGCAGCACACCACTGTGTCTCATGAGGGTGGCTCCGCAATCTGTAAGCGTCAGAGATGAACGTGGCGGCCAGTGAAGCTCGCACAGCTCGCACAGGGACCATCCCAGGCTACCCAGCAGTGGCCCTGGGGGCCCCTCTAAGGGAGGAGCAGTGCCCGCAGCAATATCCGCGCTGTGCACTCTCAGCCCCACCCACGCCGAGCCCCCGGGCTAGCCACCGGTATTCTCACCACCGCAGCCCCCCTGGCCACTCCGGGTAGCCTCCCCCACCCACGCCCCCGCAGTTCCTGGTCACCCAGAAGCCCCCACCCACGCCCGCAGCCCCTGGCCACCCTGCCAGGTGACACGCTATGCACCTGAATAACCATATGTCCCGCCGGGTCCGCACCGTGTCCTCCTCCCCCATTGAATCTTCAGACCCTTCCTCAATTGTCTCCATTTCTGCAGTGTGCGGCAGCTCTTCTATCATGTACTCGGTCTTGTCGTTGACGCCTGGATTTTTGCCCGTGCCTTCACCCAGCTGACCACCCTTCGGGGGAGCACTGGCCTCCCGGCCACCCTCGCGCACAGCTGGCGCCTTCTCGACTGGCTTCGTCAGCGTCGTGGCCCCAGGCGCCTCCGGCAGGTCTGCCAGGGCCGCGTTGGCCTCCCTCTCGAGCTGATTCATCTTCTTTTGCATGTGAGCCTTCTCCGCATCCTCCGTTTCGGCCGCGCCCTCTGCCGGCTTCTTGCTCGCCTTCGCTGCTGCCGCTGCTGCCACCGCCATCGCCGCCTCCATTTCTTCAGTCGGTTGCTTGATCCTCTTCTTACTGTCATCTTGTAGCGCATGCCGTCCTGCCTTAGCCCCCTGCGCCATTGCCGGCCCACACCACGGCACCCCTCAGGCTCTGCTGACGGCATTCCCAGGGGCACCAGTCTCTGCGGGGAGCCACGTGGCGCTCATGGGTTCATCTACGTCATGGCATCGTCCCCATAATGGAACCTCATATTGCTGAGGGCATGTATGGTTACCTATACATCCGTCAGATATAGCATAGGTCTGTGCTCATACGCCTCTGAGCCGTCAGATATAGCACAGGCCTGCGCTCACACGCCTCTGAACCGTCCTGTGTGAAAGCTCTGCATCACCCCTGTTTCCAGAGCCATTGCACGCTCCCTGCAGTGGGAAGAGGCTCAGGGGGGGGCGCCCCAGCCGGTGTCCTCACCTCCTCAGACTGCCCCATCCGCTGCAGCGCGGAGAGCCGTGCGGCGGCGGCGGCCTCCATCTGCTGCAGCTGCCGCGCATGGGCCTCCCTCTCGCGTGCCTGCTCCGCTTGCCTCGCCTCCCCCCCCTCGCGCTGCCTCTGCTCCATCTGCGAAAGAAGGGTGAGGAGTCGCTGCTTCTCTGCCTGCTCCTGGCTCTCCGTCTCCGCCGCGCTGCGCTGATTCTCCGCCATCGCCTGCTCAAGCGCGGCGGCCTAGCCCTCCCTCCCGCGCCCGCGCACCACGTCGGCAACTGGCCAATCACAGCGCACCACGTCGGCAACTGGCCAACACAGCGCGGCTGCCAGCAAACGAGACAGCCGCAGCACACTGCCCAATGCCCGGGGAAACATTGGCAAAGCCCAATGCACAGTTCATATTCGCCATGTGGCATTCACGACTCGTGGCGAACAGTGAATAAGCTCAAGTGTTTTGCGGCAAGATTTGCTCCCGGCAGGCAATGTACGAGCATCAGCACATAAACCTTCCACTGCTCGCAGGACAGCCGGTCCCAACAAGTACGAGCCCGCTTCCTAGAGTTTAAAAAAACAGTCATTCGCATCAGAGAACATGGCCTGGTCAAAGAAGACAAGTTCTCCAATGACGACAGAAATTGGCTGAAACAAAGTGGAATCAATTTGTCACTACCTAAGTTCCCCCCAAGTATCGAGATGAAGATGCCAAAGGGTTTCGGGTGTGTCAGGGTTTAGGGTGTTAACATTGGCACATGGTCCGGATGGCGCCGCCGTTGAGTCATGAACTAATTTGAGATGCAACTTCACACCAATACAACCTCACCGATCTGACGCATCGATTCGATACAAAAAGTTGAGTTGTTGCTGTTTATGGAGGCAGCGTGCACAGAGCCTGGTGCGCCCCAGACTATTTATGGAGGCAGCGCGCACGGAGCCTGGTGCGCCCCAGACCATAGCAGCGCACGACGAAAAGTGCCCTGGGCCACTTTATGGAGGCGCGCGCACGGAGCCTGGTGCGACCCAGACTATTTATGGAGGCAGCGCATGGAGCCTGGGTGCGACCCAGACTATTTACATACGCATTTGAGCCCGGGTGCGCCCCAGACTACGCAGGAGGAGGCAGCACGGAGCCTGGTGCGCCCAGACTATTTATGGAGGCATGCAGACGGAGCCTGGTGCGCCAGACTATTTATGGAGGCAGCGCACGGAGCCTGGTGCGCCCTAAGAAAGCGATGGAGGCAGCGCGCACGGAGCCCGGTGTGCCTGGACTATTTGCTATGGAGGCAGCGCGCACGGAGCCTGGTGTGCCCCAGACTATTCATGGAGGCAGCGCGCACGGAGCCTAGTGCGCCCTGGGCTATTTATGGAGGCAGCGCGCACGGAGCCTGGTGTGCCCTGTATTGGAATCTGCAGTGTCTGCTGATCAGTTTGATGTAAAGCATGACTGTCTAGGCCTTGCACAGTAGTCAGGATGCTCAAACCCTGAAGGAACCCTGAAGAAACCCTATGAAACCCTTAGATCTAGATCTGTAGATCTGCTGAACCAATCGTGGCCGTTGGATCATATGATGACCATCGGCAAGACACAGTGTGTAATAGTTCACCGGCCCATCGCAGACGTGTCACTGCAGTCGTTATGAACTCGACAGTGACACGTCATACTCTAATTAGTGAACTTTCGCTTAGACTGCCCAATCAGTAATGATTGGGCGCTAACGTTCGTGGCGTTTCGAGCTGCGAACTGATATATCTTTTGAGAATGAAAGTTTACGCTCGCTTTTTGCAAATAACCCTGTATAGAATTCCAAAAGGTTATGGGCCCACTTACATTGTAAGTGAGGATCCATTTTTGTTTATCACGCAAACTTTCCACTGCGCGTAAGAGAATTCACTATGGTCAAAGGGAGTAAGAGCTATAGCCAAGCGACGACACCGTCACCTCCTGGTGACGCGCCAGCTTATGAGGAGAAGCCTGGCGAGTCGTCTTTGCGAGATATTGCGCTGAGTGGTCAGCAGGAGCAAATCTCGGCGCTTACGGAAATGGTGAAAGGTTTGAGTGCTCAGCTCTACGATATTCGCAGCCTTAATCACTCATCTCCCCGCGCCACTGTCCCTGTGGACCAACATCTCAATTTGTCGCCCGCTGGTGGGCGACGTCCTTTACCAATTCTTTCTGATATGACTAAGGGCCTTTCCGCGGACTCGTACTTTTCTGGCAAGGAAACTGACCAGGAAGGAATTGAGGACGAGTGGCTTGCGAAAATTAAGCCCTCTTTGCGCCACCCTTCTCTTGCGCTACTGCTCTCGGAATCTACTCCGCTCCATATGGTGAGAGGGGATGACTCCTATCTTGAGGAAGCGAATCAGCTGTTTTATGACTTCCTCTGCCGTGTTACCACTGGCACTGCGAACGCTGTCGTTCGCAGCTACGAACAACATTCTGACGGTCACGGAGCCTGGCTTGAGCTATCCAAATTGCGACGCAACACCAGCGTCGTCTACTTCATCACCCAAGTGGATAAGCTACTGTCGCTACCGAATCAGCTCTCGAGACTTGCCCCTCCTCTTCCAACGTTTCTGGAGTCGAAGGAGACTCTTCGGCGTGTACGCGAGTACTCCGCGAACGCGCGTTACTCCTTCTGGCAAGCCTCTGTGTATGGAGACGGATGAGACCATATTTTCTGCCATGGCTATTGTGCGGTTGCACCCCGACTATATGCTCCTCAAGGCCAAATTCATGTCTGAGACCCTGCCTACCGCGAGTGTGCTGTCGGACCAAGTAACATCTCACTACGACACCATACTCGCCCCGCGTGCTGCTGTGGCGCAAACTGCCCACGCGCTGGATACTCAATCTGAGACTGCTGGTGCTATTGCTGACGACAGGCGTAAGCAGGAGGAGGCGAAGCGGAAGCAACTGGCTGTCAAAGTCCCGTGCCCTGTCTGTCACAGACGTGGGCACCCTGCTAAGGACTGTTTCATCAAGAACATCGAGAAGCGGGAGGCGTTCTTCAAGAAGGCTTCCCCGACTACCAAGGCGGCAATTCTCAAGAGGGTGGCGGACTATGAGAAGCATGGTAGCTTACCGAAGCCTGGTGAACATCTTGGTGCTGCAGCTGGGCAATCTGAACTTCATCCTGGACTGGAAGAGGCTGGTGAGGTCCTTTTTGCCATTCGGGAGGCTGGTCCATCTGACTTACACCCTGGTCTGAGCGAGACCGGTGAAGATATATATGCCAGTTATTTGGGCTCTGGACTATTGGAATCTGGTCGTTCTAGCATCTCTGGCTCGCTGACCCTTTGCCCGGCCTCGGGCCAGCTATCGACGTGTCAGAGCTCCGTACTGGTTGAGTCATCATTACTGGACGGTGCACAATCTGCCCTGAGCTCAGGGTCAGCTGAGGCTGGTAATCTCAACATCTCTGGGTCGCTGCCTTCCAGTTCGGCCCCGTGCGAGCCCTGGATATCTGGTCGGGGCTCTGTACCTGTGGAGTCCCAGTCCTCTGTGTTCCCGGTATTCAATTACTACTCTGTCCTGACGGAGGTGGGCGAGCCTGAGGTTGTTATATCCCACACTGCTGGTGAGTACACTGGGGACAATGAGGGCACTGTGAGTGCACCTCGTGTGGAATTGTCTTCAGTGGGGTGCCCTCCTCGCAGGGCCAGGAAGAAGCACCACTGCTACGTTCCCAACAAGCATTCTCCTGTGCTCAGCCGTCGTCACCGCACCAAGGTTGTACCTATTTATGACTCGTGGGTCTACATTGATGTCCTCACTGCCTTCTTCCCTGACAAGGCTCGCCTGAAGAGGACACAGGCCCAGTGGGATTGTGGACGTGATCAGCACTTGGGTGACACTTTTCAGATATCCCCCAGGCAGTTATGGTTCAAGCCTGGATTGCAACGGTGGCACTCTATCATGATGGCCGGGTCGGTGGAGATATTCCTTCGTGCTCACCACATACTTGACAGGGGCACTACTCTTCCTCGTGGTGTTGAGCACACTGTCAGTGCCGAGAAGATCCTCTGCCAGCTCCGCATCATCAGGCAAGCCACGGATGACATGGACATATTACTGAAGCTGGAGTCTGTCATGGTGCGCACCTCGCTGGTAGACCTGCATAGCTGGGCGTCTGAGCTCGGGGGGGCCACCAGGGCCTTGATACAGGTAGTGGAGGATTTTGGAGGCATGCTATCCCTCGGTGAGGGGTTATGCACCAATGCCCGGCCTGAGTACTCGGACTCTGGCTCGGATGATGATGCCTCGATGCCAGACCTGGAGGATGCCTCTGACTCTGACGAGGAGGAGGAGGACATGTACCTTGGGCACTCTGACGAGGAGGACATGCACCTTGGGCAGCCAGTTGAGAGTGATGCTGGGTCCGTTGTCAGCCTTGTTTCTGGTTCGGACTCTGGCTCGAGTGATAGTGATTCTCTACCAGACCTGGAAGATGCCTCTGACTCTGACGAGGAGGAGGAGGGTATGTACCATGGGCACTCTGACGAGGAGGAGGAGTACACGAGCCTTGGGCAGCCCGTTGAAGGAGTGGGTTACAACCCCTCTGATGATTGGGCCTCTGGACTGCTTTCTCCACCTCGCAAGATCCCCTTCTGCTCTGTGGCTCTGCTCCCCAGTGGCTATTATGAGGACCACTGTGAGGGCCACTATGATGATGCCTGTGATGACCTCGTCGAGGATTTGGACTTGGGCTCTGACCCACGTGGTGAGTGTGCTTGGGTGCCTTGTGATACTTGGGCATCTGGTGTGTATTGTGCCCCTGATGCTGGCCATGCTCAAGTGGCATGTGGTGCGAGTGCTGGCAGCGGTGGCACTCAGTCTGCTGTGGACAAGAGTGCTGTTATCGACAGTGGCGCCACCAAGCACATCTTCAACTCTGTCCGGGTGTTCAAAGCGGACTATGACACTGCAGCCTGTGAGACCTTCAGTGTGGTGCAGAGTCAGTCTGTGAGCTCCTCTGGCAGTGGCTCGGTGACCTTTGCCAAGAAGGATGTAAAGTCTGGGCGCATGGTTGGGCTGCAGCTCCTTGGCACACACTGCATACCTGGGCAGCCCTTCAACCTCTTATCTGTGGTGGCGCTCGAGGATGCGGGTTTTCTTGTGGACTTTGGGGCCAGAACTGTGTCCAAAGGGGGGGTGGTGTTCTCCTTTGCCAGAGTTGGCAACCAGTACATTATGCATGAGGACACATATAACACTTTGGACACTCATCTAGCCTGTGCTGCCAAACATACTGATGATCAACGAGACCGCTCTGACTGGAAATTTGAGGACACCAAGCCTCACTTCACCACTCATGGCCCTTTCCTCCTGGAACTATTTTCCTCTGATGACAACCACATCCTGGATGACTACTGTACCATTACTGACACATGTTTTGGTAAGGATTGGGCTGGCAAGCATTGCTATGGGAACCCGCCATTCGACCATGACATCATCCTACAGTGTCTCCAGAAGGCCCTCACTGACTTCGACAGAGACCCTTCCAACACCAAATTTATGTTCATATTGCCTAAATGGGTCACAGCGAGCTGGTGGAGTTTGGTCTCTCGCTTTGATGTTATTCATGAATACCCTGCTGGTGCTAAGATCTTCTCTGCACCGAGGGAATCATGCTATAACGTGGCCAATCTGGAACCCTGTGGAGAAGATCGTGTGTGGATTGAGGACACCAAGTGGCCAGTGGTGGTTTTGTTCAAGGACTCGCACACCACAGAGCAGCTTGACATCAAGCTGCTACAACATGTGAGGCTGGGTCACATCGGTGACAAGTCTGTTGATCACATGTTTGCTCAAAATATTCCTATGAGCATCAGTGAGTCACAGTACTCTGGCAGCCCAGTGCAGCATTGCCCCGAGAGATGCATTGCCTGTAGGCTGACCAAGGCCATAAGGCCCTCTGTGAAACCCACTGGGAGAGAGCTATCCAAGGAACTGGGGAATCTTGTATGGTCAGACACATGTGGACCATTCAGGACCAGTGCTGGGGGGTAGAGATGGTTCGTGCTGTTTGTCGATGACTCCACTACATGGATATGCATATTCTTCCTCAAGCTGAAGTCTGACTATCTCAAGGCTTTCCAGCTATACCTGCAGGAGGTGAAGCGCCTAAGAAGCACCATGAACCTGTCCAGCGAGTACCACATGGTGCTCCACACTGATGGTGACAGTACCATGATTGCTGGGCAAACTGCAGCTTTTTGTGAGGAGCATGGTATTGAGCAAAGGCATGGCTCCCCATACCTGCATGAGAACCAGGCAAGGGTAGAGAGGTCACACCGAGATGTACAAGCTATGGCCAGAGCACTCCTACTGACTTCTGGATTTGATGTGGACATGTGGCCCCTGGCCACCCGCCATGCGGTGTACATCCTTAACCGTGTATTCCGAAAATCTCTGGGGTGGACTTCGGCTTACTACCTCATCAGGAAGAAGCATGCGGATCTGTCCCAGCTGCGAGTATTTGGATGCATGGCCTACCCCTTTATTGACCCCACGATCCGTGAACATAAGCTCAGCAACCGGGCTCGTGAACTCAGATATGTTGGACATTCTGAGGTGTCATCTGCCTATCTGCTATATGATTGTGAGTCTGGAAAGGTGGTCAACTCTGGTATGGTCACCTTCTCGGAGAGGCTGGACACGCTGGGTAAGGTGGTGACCACATGGGATCCTTCTGCAGTGACCCCTCTCAAGACCAACTTCATGGTCACCACTCTGGATGCGCCCTACAGAGACCCTCCGCCTGCACTATTGGAGACTGCTGTATTGGAGCAGGGTGTGTACTTACCTGAAGATAGTGATGAGATTGTGGCTGTGGTGAAGGTGGAAACCTCTGATGATGTGTGCTGGGTGAGTTTGAGCTCATATCTCAAGCCAGGCAGTGATCGCCTGTCACTATTGAGGGATTGCCCCTCATATGGGAGTGTCAATGCTCACTATCCACTGTTCACTGAGGTACGTGCTGTCACTGGGAAGGGGGACTCTGAGGAGGCCATGATTTGTGGACGCGCTATTGAACCTCATGCTCAACCTTACTGTGTGGTCCTCCTCACCAACTTCACCATCATGGACCTACCTGTTGGAGATGTGCGATTTCCACCTACACACATATGGTGTTCAGGCTGCAGAGACACCCACTGTGCAGAGCTCTCTCCTGCCTGAGGGAGTTACTGAGCCAAAAAGTCACTCACAGGTCCTGAGTTCACCTGACTGTACTGAGTGGCTCAACTCTACTCAAGATGAACTGGAGGCACTGGTACAGATCAAGAAGGCCTTACTGATGATGGACGAGGAGGACATACCAGCTGGGGTAAAGTTACTGGAAATGTCACTGGTGCTCAAGGTCAAGCTGGACAAGAACAGGCAACTCCTGAAGAGGAAGAGCCGGATATGTGTGCGGGGCAATAAACAGGAGTATGGGGTGGACTACTATGACACCTTTGCACCATGTACACAGCTGTCGTCAGTCAGGATCGTCATCACCCTGGCTCTGAACCTTGGACTTGTGGTCTACCACATGGATGTTGACACTGCCTTTTTGAACTCAGTGCTCGAGGAGGACCTGTATGTTCGTCTTCCCCGAGGGTTGGTCTATGGGGGGCACAGGTGTGCCAAACTGCTGAAGGCAGTGTATGGGCTTAAGCAGGCTGGCAAAGAGTGGTTTGACACCTCCGATGCGTTCATCATGGGATATGACTCCAGGATGCAGAGGAGTGACGTGGAGCCCTGCCTGTATTTCATCCGGGACACCACTCTCCAGGTCATCATTCTGGCCTACGTGGATGACTACCTGGTGGCCACCAATGACAAGTCTTGGTATGACACCTTTGTGGCCTCTTTCCACGCACAGTATGCGTGCAAAGATCTTGGGGTGCTGGACTTGGTCATGGGTATCGGGGTGCGCTGGGGAAGTGATACAGCATACTTATCTCAGTCTGGTTATATCTCCCAGATCGTCAGCACTTATGGCCTAGATGATGCCAAGCCAGCAAGTTTACCGATGTCACCTGGCACTGCGCTGGCTCCTGCTGATGGTAAAGGATCCATGCCTTACCGAGCTCTTCTGGGGCAGCTGCAGTGGGTGGCTCGCTGCAGTAGGCCTGACATTATGGCAGCAGTATCAGTCCTGTCAAGGTTCTGCGCCACATATGGTCCAGAGCACTTTGTGGCCCTGAAGCAGGTGGTGAGATATCTGAAGGGCACCAGGGAGTACGAGCTGGTGCTGCGCACTGTTTCAGTGCCTGGGGGGGGTGGCACTGGACCAAGCAGACCTTTGCCTCTCTCCATCTACACCGATTCTGATTATGCAGGGTGCAAAGTAACCAGAAGAAGTACCTCTGGTATCGCTGTCTTCCTCTGTGGGAGTCTGGTTATTTTCTCGTCTATGATCCAGAAGTGTGTGTCCCTGTCCACTACTGAGGCCGAGATCATAGCCATGTCAGAGGGAGCTCGGGAGGTGAAGTATGTCCTCAACGTGCTGGACTCACTGGTGGACATATGCAGACCAGTGCCTATGTACTGTGACAACCAGGGAGCTATCCACCTGGCCACTGACTACGTGAACAACTCCCGGTCCAAGCACATTGAAGTGAGGAACATGTACATCAGGGAGCTGATCAAGGCCAAGGACACAGAGGCGCTGTACACTGGGACTGATGATAACACCTCTGACATCATGACCAAGCCTCTGGCACTCCCTATATTTCGTGTACACAGTGAGCGACTGGGTGTCATGAACCTGCCTCGTGGAGACCAATGAAGACTGAAGGGGGCACCATCCCCATAAACTGGAGCTGAAGGGGCACCATCCCCATATCACTGGAACTGAAGACTGAAGGGGGCACCATCCCCATAAACTGGAGCTGGAGGGGCGCCATCCCAAGAACTGGGCATTGCTGACTGAAGGGGCACCATTCCCAAGAACTGGCAGTAGGACAACTAGACAGTCACCCTTTAGAAGGGGTGTTGGAATCTGCAGTGTCTGCTGATCAGTTTGATGTAAAGCATGACTGTCTAGGCCTTGCACAGTAGTCAGGATGCTCAAACCCTGAAGGAACCCTGAAGAAACCCTATGAAACCCTTAGATCTAGATCTAGATCTGCTGAACCAATCGTGGCCGTTGGATCATATGATGACCATCGGCAAGACACAGTGTGTGATAGTTCACCGGCCCATCGCAGACGTGTCACTGCAGTCGTTATGAACTCGACAGTGACACGTCATACTCTAATTAGTGAACTTTCGCTTAGACTGCCCAATCAGTAATGATTGGGCGCTAACGTTCGTGGCGTTTCGAGCTGCGAACTGATATATCTTTTGAGAATGAAAGTTTACGCTCGCTTTTTGCAAATAACCCTGTATAGAATTCCAAAACCCTGGGCTATTTATGGAGGCAGCGCGCACGGAGCCTGGTGCGCCCCGGGCTTCAGTGCAGAGCCGGTGCAAGGCACAGCGGCGGACCGGCAGCCTGGCTGCAGCGGGATCAAGGGTGATCCCGGACCGGCAGCCTGGCTGCAGCGGGATCACCGTTGAGACGCGGGGGAAATAGTAAATAGGAAGGCGGAGCATTGAGACAAAAATCAATTGGTTAGACACTGTTCCATTTAAATCTGCTCAGCTGATAATTAAGCGCACAAACCCCAAGCACCACGAGCCCGCGCATCGGCAAGCATGGCAGATTCCATTTCGAATAGCCAGCTATAGACGTGATTGGTCAGCATCACCAGGCTGTTTTCTAGGGGCGCATGCACGTGGCGCTGTCAAGGAGCGCGCGGCGTGCGCACAGCCACCCACCTGCAGCCGGGCCTCCTCCGCCCGCCTCCTCTGCTCCTCCACCTCGGCGGCGGCGGCGGTGGCTGCCCTCTCCATCTGCTCCTTCTGCATCTGCATGGACGCCTCCATGTACTGAATGCGCAGCTGCTGACTGTGCGCCGCATGCTCCATGTCCATCAGCCGCTGCCTCGTCATCTCCTCCGCGCTTGCCTCTGGCTGCTGCTGCTGCTGCTGCTCATACACACACACCCTCGACACAGCACTTGAAATTGATGCTGTTGCTGCTGCTGCTTTTGCTGGAAGCTAGCTGCCAGTGAATGGCTGTTAGGCGAGGCCTGCCGGCTGCAGCGAGGCATTGGAAGGAAATTAGGGTTTTTATGGTGCAGCTGTGCTAAGTGCCAACCTGGTGAGGCGAAGTGTAAGGGCTGCCCGAGTTCTGCCTTGGGGGCTCTCCTTGGCCTGGCGGGCTTGTGCGGACGCCCGTGGCCTCGAAGCGCAGGAGACTGCCCCGTCTCCGCCCGCTCCCTCCCTCAGCGCTCGGAGCGCACAACACCTCAGCTCTGCCACTGACAAGATCATGGAAACACTCCAGAACGTCGCCGCAGAATTACATAAGATAAGATAGCAACGACTAGCCAAGAGGGCTTCTCACACCAACTCTAACAAACTCTAACATACTCAAACACACTACAACAAACAAGGTAAAAATGGCTGCAGCCATAGGTGGGGCAATGCCACTCGCGTGCTGCAAGCGGCAGACGGGGCAATGCCACTCGCGTGCTGCAAGCGGCTCACACGTGGCGCTCTGGCGATCAGAGAGCATCCTGCGCCCATGTTACACCTTCGTGTTATCGCACAGCTGCTAGGGCAAAACATGGCACCGTGCCGCTGCCGCCGCACCTGAGCTGCTGCTGAAGCTGCTCCATGTAGGCCGCCTGCCCCCCTGCCTGCCCTGCTCCTCGGCTCCCTTGAGGACTCATCTCCATCCCCGGCGGGGTCACACCCCCTGCCTTCTTCAGCTCCTGGCGCAGCAGCTCCACCTCGTGGTTGCGGCGTGCCAGGGCACCCTGAGGGGCACCGCGGCAGCGCCCAGCACTATCAGACGCCCCTGCAGTACATTGGTGTTACTAGGCCAGTCGACCTAAAGGTCTCCACTAGGCCAACATGAAATGCGGGGGAAAGGAACGGTCGATGGGCTGAAGGGTGTATGGTGTCACGACTCACGCGTCAGGATGACGATGGTGATTACTTCACAATGACACAGGCCAGACTCTCAACTCGTTGACGATTCGTTTAATACAATGAGACGTAAGCAGTCTAAAATTTCAGACGATGGCATTGTGTTATCATACAGCACAGCGATTGGTGATGTAATTAGTTCACCAATCACAATATAGCTTTGATTGACTATGTAAGTGAGTAATTTGCCCAAGTTCATCGATAAAAGAGCAGGGGTTACTCCAACGGGGTGCATGGGGTTACTCCATGCACCCCGTGGGGTGTAGGGCGTGGGATGCTTCTGTGGCACCGTCTGATACCAGCAATAGTCTGAGCCTCCATGAACACTTGTAGGGTGGAAGAGAATGACCTGGTCAACAGAACGTGGGAACAGAACCGAATGCCGAATACCAGCACAGCGCGGAATGCAATGGCAAACCCAGACACTTCGAATGACGCGTCACCCTCTCTTCAGCCAATGGCAAACCCAGACACTTCAAATGACGCGTCACCCTCTCTTCAGCCAATGGCAAAATCCAGACACTCTGAATGACACGTCACCCTCTCTTCAGCCAATGGCAAATCCAGACACTTCAATGACGCCTCACCCTCTCTCTTCAGCCAATGGCAAAACCCAGACACCTCGAATGACGCCTCACCCTCTTCAGCCAATGGCAAACCCAGACACTTCAAATGACGCCACCCTTCAGCCAATGGCAAACCCAGACACTTCGGTGACGCCTCACCCTCTTCAGCCAATGGCAAACCCAGACACTTTGAATGACGCCTCACCCTCTCTTCAGCCAATGGCAAACCCAGACACTTCGAATGACGCCGTCACCCTCTCTTCAGCCAATGGCAAACCAGACACTTTGAATGACGCGCCACCCTCTCTTCAGCCAATGGCAAACCCAGACACTTCGAATGACGCGTCACCCTCTCTTCAGCCAATGGCAAACCCAGACACTTCGAATGACGCGTCACCCTCTCTTCATCCAGTTGAGCGGATCGATACCGATTCTATTGAAGGACGCAAAGTGTTAGCCCCACACTCGCTGCAGCCGACTGCTCAGTGGGCATGTCTGTGGGCCACCTCTCCTCTCTCCTGGAGCCGGGTTGCAAGGGGGACAGGCCAAGAAGCGGAAGCTGCGCGGCGCGGTCGTGCAAGCTCCAGGAGGCGGAAGCTGCGCAGTGCTCGAGACAAGAGGACACACCTGTGCCTCCAGCACCTCGTGCTGCTCCCCAAGCTGCTTCATCAGCTGTTCCACCTGAGCAAGGGAGTGGCCTCTCTTCAGCAACACCGCAGACCCTCTATCCGGTGACCAGCCAATAATGTTGTGCCTAGACGCGGTCGCCTAAAACCTGCACGACACGCGGCTGCCTATAAACAATATGCATTTGGAAAATTGCTACCACGGTTATTGTCCGGCAAAGCGCGAACCTGGTACAGTCAGGGGGGAAGGGAGTCCCTCCCTGACAGTTTTCCTGCAGTGGTCACGGCCTCTTGCCCGAGTGAGAGAGGGTCCCACATCAACTGGTGTCGAATGGGAAGGGAGAGCTCGACTCGAGTGTTGGCAAAGCCAGGGGCGTCACAGTATGAGGTCGCGATCTGGTGAGGAAGCGCAGAGCAGTGCGAGGGTCAGTCGTCATCGGAGATGACTAATAGATAGGCACCAGGTGACAAGGCCATCACTTCGAAACCATGGGTCTTGATAAGATACTAGTTGATATCGTTACAGCTATTCGAAATCAGTTTTCGGAAACCTCAGTGCGGTGCGGTCCCTGCGGGAGGCAGCGGAGGCCCGAGTGCAGCTCTGTCACCTGACGAGCCCGGGAGGCAGCGGAGGCCCGAGCACAGCTTTGTCACCTGCCGAGCCCGGGAGGCAGCGGAGGCCCGAGCACAGCTCTGTCACCTGACGAGCCCGAGAGGCAGCGGAGGCCCGAGCGCAGCTCTGTCACCTGACGAATCCGGGAGGCAGCGGAGGCCCGAGCGCAGCTTTGTCACCTGACGAGCCCGGGAGGCAGCGGAGGCCCGAGCGCAGCTCTGTGACCTGACGAGCCCGGGAGGCAGCGGAGACCCGAGCGCAGCTCTGTCACCTGACGAGCCCGGGAGGCAGCGGAGGCCCGAGCGCGGGCGAGCTGTGCATCCCGCTGCTTGATGGCATCCATGGCTGCCCGTAATGAGGTTGTAGCATCCTCAGCAACCGCCGCAAGCTCGTTCTCTTGCGACCGAATGGTCCGCTCGCAAGCGCCCTCCAGAGCGGTCATTCGCGCGTCTGGCGCCCCACACGTCCCACAAAGATGAGAGCTGCACTCAAGCACATAGTGCGTGGTGTGTGGCAGGAGACCCGCAAGTGAGGCCAGCCCACCACCGCCGCGAGACCAGTGAGGCCAGCCCACCACCGTGAGGCCAGCCCACCACCGCCGCGAGACCAAGTGAGGTCAGCCCACCACCGCCGAGACCAAGTGAGGCCAGCCCACCACCGCCGCGAGACCAAGTGAGGCCAGCCCACCACCGCCGCGAGACCAAGTGAGGCCAGCCCACCACCGCCGCGAGACCACGTGATGCCAGCCCACCACCGCTGCGAGACCATGAATCTCACAGACAATCCACAGACACACCGGGGAAAACAGCAGGAGGGTGACAGCATCGCCCGAAAGCATGTTGCTTGGCCGAGTGCGCCACATGCACAAACGCCCGGTACGCGGAATGATTGCATGTCCCATGGCGGCTCATGTCAACATACACACGCACGCAACGAGGTATTGAAGGCTGTGTTGGCCTGACATTTTGGCAAGGGCACCACAGGCTGACAACGTGTCACCTCAGCAGCTACTTGGACCAATTTGAGATGCACATACCACACCGCAACACGCCACAGCCTCCACAGAGCTCCGGTGAGGTGTGCACACCGCACCGTACCACAGCCTCCACAGAGCTCCGGTGAGGTGTGCACACCGCACCGTACCACAGCCTCCACAGAGCTCCGGTGAGAAGTGCACACCGCACCGTACCACAGCCTCCACAGAGTTCCGGTGAGGTGTGCACACCGCACCGTACCACAGCCTCCACAGAGCTCCGGTGAGGTGTGCACACCGCACCGTACTCACAGCCTCCACAGAGCCCCGTGAGGTGCACACCGCACCGTACCACAGCCTCCACAGAGCTCCGGTGAGGTGTACACCGCACCGTACCACAGCCTCCACAGAGCTCCGGTGAGGTGTGCACAACGCACCGTACCACAGCCTCCACAGAGCTCCGGTGAGGTGTGCACACCGCACCGTACTCACAGCCTCCACAGAGCTCCGGTGAGGTGTGCACACCGACCGTACCACAGCCTCCATAGAGCCCCGTGAGGTGTGCACACCGCACCGCACCACAGCCTCCACAGCCCGGTGAGGTGTGCACACCGCACCGTACCACAGCCTCCACAGAGCTCCGGTGAGGTGCACACCGCACCGTACTCACAGCCTCCACAGAGCTCCGGTGAGTGCACACCGCACCGTACCACCCTCCACAGAGCTCCGGTGAGGTGTGCACACCGCACCGTTCCACAGCCTTCACAGAGCTCCGGTGAGGTGTGCACACCGCACCGTACCACAGCCTCCACAGAGCTCCGGTGAGATGTGCACACCGCACCGTACCACACCCTCCACAGAGCTCCGGTGAGGTGTGCACACCGCACCGTACCACACCCTCCACAGAGCTCCGGTGAGGTGTGCACACCGCACCGTACCACAGCCTCCACAGAGCTCCGGTGAGGTGTGCACACCGCACCAGGCTACCCGACAGGGTAGTCCACCGGAAGCTTCCTTGCACCAGAGGCGGCCAAAACCAGGGGAACTATCAACTTCACCTTCACATAAGTTGTTAAGGCACCTGTCTAAACATCACAAGTCCACACTGTAACGAGGCAATACCCGATGTAAGCGGCAGGTAAATCTCTGAAGGGCGACGTCCCAGACTCATGGGCACTCCCACCAAGTGCAAATTTCACGCCATCGAGTATGCATGTGCCTTGTGGGTGTACGATTTCGAGAATCGCAGCGGTACAAATATAGCACTGCCTCCCCAACGCAGTTGAGAGGAGAGAGGCATGGGGACAGCATCCAGGAAGTGCTTCCAATACCCAAACTCTGTGCACCGTTCGCAAAGTGTCTCTGCCTCAGTTCCTGCTCTCGTTCAGAACTGCTGGGGGCTTTGAAGCGTCCCTCGTGAACTGTGGGACGACGAAGATTGCGTACCGAGCTTTGAAAGCGCTTTGCTACTTTCACTTTCCAGCGACTCGAGGGCGCTCCTGCCTCGCCGCATCAAACTCCGACTCCATTATCGGCGAGGCAACGTCCAACGCCGCAGAATAACACGAAGGTGCTAGCATGCATGCGCTCCCGTGGCCGACGTGTCACGTGTCTCACGTTCTGTGCGCACTACTGTTCCCGAGAGTTTTGGCACCGATGCGATAGAAAACTAAGTCGCCAGCTCGATAAAAGGAAGCGCACAAACTCGACTGTGGGGCAGGGTGGGCAGATGAAGAGCTCACTTTGCACCTTCCACCGCTTGCAGCAAGCTCCCGAGTGCCATGACAATTGGCGCATATGCCGCTGAGCTAGTAGCCGGAGACTTAGTAGCCCCTGCATAATTGCCAAAACTGCAAGGGCCCCTCCCTCCCAAAAGCGGGCCGGAGAACTGAGGAGCGCCCACAGGACAAAGCGGGAGATGACGAAGTGTTGGCGTCTTTTGACGCTTTTTCACGATCAAGAACATATGCTCAAACAAGCGACAGTGTTGTTCTAAATCAAGCTAGAACTTAATTCTTGAAAAGACGCAAGAAACGCAGTGGGTGATCAGGTTACACCCGCGCCTCTCGGACGCCACAAAACCTGCGCGCGGGATGCAGTGCATTATCGACATTTGGGACAGGCAATAACTAAGGGGAATGCCGGATATCTTTATAGCCTATATATATATATATATATATAAATAAATTATACGCGAGTGGCGTCCATGATACAGAGAGAAATAATGCGTAAGAGGTATCCACGATACACAGAGGATCTCAAAGCATGGTAGAGATTTGGGAGACGCTGAGCGCTCTGGGCAAATACGTAATTTCAGACTTTGTGCAGTTAAAAAAACATACTCGACAGGTTTGTGACACACGAACATTATGCAATGGAACCCATTTCCTCGAATGTTGGTGCTCGCCTCCTGGCGTGCAAGTGAGTCTCTCCGCAACAAGCCAGACAAGAGACACGAAGATTCCTACCCAAGATATGGCGTACTGGGTGGAGATGCGCTGAGTTTAAGGTTCCGATGCATGAGTCTACCTATCTGTAAGAATGCCCTACACCGGAAGGTGAAACAAGCGAGGAGGAACTAATAACGGGACGCTTTGCCTTTCCGTTTCGCCATTCCCATTCGATTCCGGGATTCCCTTCCGTCGCGTGAGACACAAACTGAAACTCGAAACTCCAACTGTGTCAGTCGATCAGTGTCACAGTATGATAGATATCGTATGCTTAATGCTATCTGCATCTCAAACTCAATCACAATGACAATGTGGAA
>LGRX02034447.1:0-14079 GCA_001247695.2 Cymbomonas tetramitiformis | reverse complement strand
CACACGCCTACACCGCAAGCCCACGTGCACACGCCTACACCCCAAGCCCACGTGCACACGCCTACATCTCATGGCATCACGGCCACAAACCCTGTGCCCCATCATCCCAGAGAACGACCCACAAATCGGGCACACGGCTGCTTGGCATTTCCACCCATGCCACACAGCTGACATTCCCGTATTGGAAAACGACATCGACCAAGGCACAGCGCAGCAAGGGAGGACATGCGCATCGCCACGAGCCACTGCTCCAGCGAACCCGCAGCTCGCAGACTCTCACATGGCCAAAATCAGTTTGGTGAAGACTGCACGAAGCACACATCACCCGTTCCTTATCTTTGTTGGGAAGAGCACGAGGTGCTCAGGGCCTGTTGGCGCTCGGGGCTTAAATGCGCCACATCCAAGCGTGGACAAAGGCCCAGTCAGCACCTGTGACGCAGCAAAGATGGCGCTCCAGAGGGTCCATCGTCATCAATGTCGAAGGCACCCCAAACTCACCTTCCGATGCGGTGTTGCAAGTCCAAGGCTTCAGCGCCTCCTTGCGTGGCGATCCTGCAATCCCCCCCAGCGTACCCGTCAGGCGGTGCACCACCCCGCAACAGGGGAAGGAATTATGGTGAGTAGAAGGAGGTACCAGAAAGCCTCCTTGTAGTCAAGCGGCTCGGTGTCCACCGGCACGTCACAGGCCGCCGGATCATCTTTCACCCCGCGCAGGAAGTCGATCCGCACGTTGCGGCCAGTGGTCACGGCGCTGTCAGGCGACCCACACGCCCCCTAGATGGCCCCATCACAACCCCGCCACAAAGCTGCGCCGCTGCATGGAGCGCCAGCAGGGCTGCACCATGAAGAGGGGGGCACCTGAAAATATATAAAGCAGGGGGGTGCCTGTGAGCCCGCGAGAGATAAAAGCAGAGGGCTACCTGTGAATATGGAGAGGGGGGTCACCTGCAAAGATACGACAGGGGTCACCTGCAAGTACGCAGAGGGGGGTCGCCTGCGCAGATAAAGCGGGGGTCACCTACGAGTACGCAGAGGGGGGTCACCTGCGGAGATAAAGCGGGGGTCACCTGTGAGTACGCAGAGTAGGTTCGCCTGCGGAAATAAAGCGGGGGTCACCTGCGAATGGAGTGGAACATGGAGTAGGAGTAGCCTCCAGCAACATCGGTGCCAAGGCCGAGCTTCAGTTTTTCGAACACGCACTGTGCTACGCACCCATTCCCGTGACCCCCTCGTGGCATATTGTGCTGAATCCCATCGCCCTCTCGAAAGGGGCCAAGGAGAGCCGTCGATTCGGAGAGACCGCAACCACAAATGAGAAGCGGAACCCCTCAAAAGTGCCCGAGCTGGATGCTGCAGATGGGGCATAGATGCAGCAACGTGGCGACGTCGCGTCCACCCGCGATCCTCGTGTGCGTCTCTGGTCCCTTCGTGTGGCGAAGGAGAGAAGGAAGGGACAAAAGTCGGAATGCGCCCGCGGCCTGGTGCCGCGTTCCATGGCCCCTCCACTCCCGCGCAGAGCCGGAGATGCCTCTGCTTCGTCAGCGGAAGTGAAGGAGCTGCAGGCGCTGCAGCATGCGGGGCGCCTGCGTGTTGGGGAACAGGCCTGGTCCACGCGCCTGCTTTGCATTGAGATTGGCGTCCCCGAAAAACAGGTTGGAATGCGGGCAGTGCGACACAGCTGCACCACGCGCTCGGAGCACATCCCTCTCGTGCCGCTTCAGATGGCACCCGTGCGCCATCACCTGCCCATCCACCCGGCCCACGCCTGACTCACAATGCAGGCGTCATCGGCGCGTGACGTGCGCAATGGTCATGCTGGCATCCGGCATGCCCTTAGGCCCGACATCTTGCGTTCCGAAATGCACCTTCGAAAGCGCACGCATTCCCACCAAGTTCGACAGTCTCCGGCGTAGGCGGTTACATGCAGCTGCCACACCGGCCCGGCAGAGAATGCATCGGGTGCGCCAGGCAAGGCCTAGCCCCCCAGCGGCAGGCCACGCGCAAGCGTAACGGGTAGCGTCGACCGCCCAAACGAGCGCAGTGCGGTAGATGTGCATGGTGAGGTCCCAAAGAGGTCCAGGATGTCACCGTTTTCGCGGTGAGAAGGCCAAACTTGTCGTATATCTCCGTGTCGCTCTTGCCCGGATGCAGCGAGTCCACGAAGGCCATCTGGAAGCACGGCACACGCTTCGTGCCCGCTCAGCTCCAATCACTGTCCTCCCCTGAAAAGGCCTCCTCCCTGCCCCTGCATGATTCGCTCCGCTCCGTGGCCCTATGCTCTGCTGACCGCCTCCACTCCGCGCGTCCGGTGCCTTTTGGGGGGCATGCTCAGAAACGAGGTCGAAGGACACTGGCCGAAGCAAGCCTGAGCGAGAACCTCCATCAGCGAGCCCACCGAGTACGCGCGACTTCCCTCCCTCTGAGTATCGGAGTTGGGGTTTGGGTTCAGACCGAGGCCGAGGATGAGCCAATCACGTTAGACCAAGGCCGTGGATAAGCCAATCACGTTAGACCGAGGCCGTGGATCATGCAGCAGAAAGGGATGGACGGCTTTAGGGGACGGGAAATGGGGAGCCGAAAGGCCGCACCTCGTCCTGGCTCTCGCTGATGTGACTCTGGATGTGCACATCATATTTCTTTGCGATCTCCTGCAAAGATCTCCTCCCCGATTGTGCGTTAGGAACCAGTGTGCCACGCGCATCCCCGTGAGCATCCAAGTGCTCGCAGCAGAGGTGGAGCTTGCAGACCGTATCAAAGCTGAGGCTATTTCAGAGAGAAGAACGCACCCCGAGCCCCTTGAGGCACGCGTCGGAGCAGGTCGGGATGAAGCGCTATTTCAGGGAGAGGAGAACGCACCCCCGAGCCCCTTTGAGGCATGGCCGGAGCAGGTCGGGATGAAGCGCTATTTCAGGGAGAGGAGAACGCACCCTGAGCCCTTGAGGCACGGCTGGCCGGAGCAGGTCGGATGAAGCGCTATTTCCTGTGGAGAGAGAACGCACCCCGAGCCCCTTGAGGCACGCTGGCCGAGCAGGTCGGGATGAAGCGCTATTTCAGGGAGAGGGAGAACAGACCCGAGCTTTGAGGCACGCTGGGGCTTGAGCAGGTCAGATTGGGCGCCATTTCAGGGAGAGGAAAACGCACCCCGAGCCCCTTGAGGCACGCGTCGGAGCAGGTCGGTATGAAGCGCTAAGGCACACGCACAGTTTCCCCAGCGAAGCCCCGCTCACTGCTAGCGCCCCAAAAGTCGACGCACAATACGGCAAAGTAGATCATTGAGTTTGCATGCAAAGGAGACGCGCCCCCGAGGGATTCTCAAGGGGGGTGCATCAAAACGCAGAGCAGTGCATACAGAAGAGAAGGCACGGAGCGATCAAGGTAGGAGGAACAGCGATGCGCAGAAAAGGCTGGACGACCCTACCGGAGTCACCACCGGAAGCACTCGGCTGCACTTCTTTGGGGTGCATCAAAACGCAGAGCAGTGCATACAGAAGAGAAGGCACGGAGCGATCAAGGTAGGAGGAACAGCGATGCGCAGAAAAGGCTGGACGACCCTACCGGAGTCACCACCGGAAGCACTCGGCTGCACTTCTTTTCGAGCACGTACTTCACGAAGGACTCCGTGGACTGCACCCAGCCCCTTCCTTGCTCGATCAGTGCTCAGTCAGCATATCGCAGGACATCCCTAAGGGTCTAAGAAGAGCAAACCGCTGACTCGCAGAAGTCAGAAGGGAATTGATGCCACAGGTTTTACTGGTGCCATGCTGCGACATTGATTGTAACACAATTATATCGCCCTTCTGTTGATGATTTCTGGACAGAATAAACGTTTATTCAGCCTTAAGCAAGCAGAAAACGCGCACCGCGAGAGCCACCTCCGTAGTCTCCTCGTAGTCTTCGCCGCCTGCGGCAGTGCCCACCCACAGCACCCGTTTTCGGGCGCGGCCCCTCTCCCGCAGCACGGTCGTCAGGCGCGGCCCCTCTCCCGCAGCACGGTCGTCAGGCGCGGCCCCTCTCCCGCAGCACGGTCGTCAGGCGCGGCCCCTCACCCGCAGCACGGTCGTCAGGCGCGGCCCCTCTCCCGCAGCACGGTCGTCAGGCGCGGCCCCTCACCCACAGCACTCAGCCTTCACAAGCTTTAGGGCCGTACTATCCATACCGTGTTGGTCCATGGCGACCTTGCCGATGAGGGCGCGCTGACCTGTGAGCCCCCCGTCGCCTTTGTGTTAGCACGAGCGCTGTGTTGGCCGCACAAGTGTGCAGGGTGCGCAGAGAGCGAGGTGGGGTGCGCAGAGAGTGCGCAGGGTAAGGCCGGACTCGACAGCCGCCCCGAGATGTACAACCCAGTGGAAGAGTTGAATACAAAGCGCTCCTCATCGAAGTTGACACCGACAGCGACAGCGACGCCGACGCCGACAAAGAAACCGAGATCGACGACGGATGCGACGTGCACTCCGGTGCGTCGAGCGCAGCTTTCGACCACAAAGCACTCCACGCTGCAGGAGTGCACAGGAAGGTGAGCGGAGGGTGTAAGAGAAAGGAGTGGTGGCAAACCAAGATCTTCAGCCAAATCTGCAAACAGCTTGCAAGATTCCTGCGGCAGCCCTCTGCCCAAGTCAGCAGGACCACAGCTCCGAACAGGCATTACAGAGTGTTCTGTGATGCAACGTATGCACCACGTTACACGCACTGTGTATACTTTATAAGATTACGAAGAGGTGAGCTTGATTACCTCATGTATGGTAGCAAAGTATAATGCCGTAGTTGTACCGTTGGAAAGGAGTCGGTTTATCAAAGCAGTGTAAACCTTTCTGCGCACCGAGGATAAAGCTTTCAACATCTCTTCGCATCATACGTATCCAACGTGGCAAGTTTGGAACGATACAATCTCAAGGGACACGCGTTTAGAGCTGTGGCTTCCTAAGCTGTAACCGCACAGCTACGAGAAGAATAATGCATCGCCGCAAATTCCAAACTTAGAGGAGAACTCTTCAAACAATCGACGGCCTTCACATTTTTCTCTGGATGTCAGAACAGAGCGGACGCTGCTCAACTAGCAGGGAATCTGAAATATCTCTCTGGCGCAAAGGAACTGACTGCGCGCAGCTCTGCCTGGAGTAGTGCTCCCACACCTGGCCACTTCAATGTCTTTCAGCCGCCTCTCCGCAGGAAATGTGTAGTGCTGCAGCCACTACTTAAATATAGGCAGTCACAAGACCCCACCCACGAGTTAGGCCCTCACTTTGGCAAATTGTGAGATTGCTTACTGCTGAAAGGCTTGTGAACACTGGCAGCAGGCTCAAGCATTACGAGTTGCTTTGCGCCCGCAAAGTAGGGAGAGCACCTGCATAAGCTCAATAATGTGCGTCCCAGTACCCGTAAATTGGTATTGAGGCGCGTGGCAGTGGGTATCAATCAACCCTGGCACAAGCAGTTGGCCCTCCTGTTCATACACAGCAAGTGCGCCTTGCCTCAGCTGTTCCCCATATGAAAATGGCTATTAAGCAGGCTGGGGAAAACCAAACGGGTTGGCAATAAGCAAACCGAACTTAGCAGATGGAATATGAAAGAAAACTTACTTTGAGGTGCAGAACACACGATCGTTTCCATCCACGCTGCTTGAGGACTTCAGACAGCTTACCTCCTGCGTCACACCTTTAGCCGTGTCCCTCGGGCGAGCAACAGGATGGACAAAGATGCATACGGCACAAACAAAGAAACATTCAGCGGCCTGTTTCAAGTAACATTAATACGCGTGCATGATTGTATAAGTCGATACATACAGATTTTGATATTAATGCTGCCAGGCATAGACTCTCACCTTCAGCTATTTCTGAGATGTCTCCAGTGAGTTCATCCAAAATTATCAACTGATCCTTTTTTATTATTACCTGCAAGAACGTGCACCATTTGAACAGAACTTACAAAATATTATTGTAGCGTTTATGGGTACGTTTCCAGGGCATGCTGTGGGAAAGGCAGGCAGACGGTGTTCGCACCTCTCCGAAAGAGGGAGCCAAGACAAAAGATCCGTGAAAAATCAGTGGCCACACCCCTTTGTGCTTGGAGTTCTGTTTTCTCCTTTTCACGTAGGCAGCGCCTACAACAAACCCTGCCGCTGCAACTAATGAAATCATTTCTAGTGTGTGCAGTACGTCGCTTTCACTCAGAATGTTCCGAAACGAAAAACGACTCGAATACGAAAGAAGAGATGGGCGGGCCTGTGCTGTAAAGGTCACTCGACTGCAGCACTCTACACTGCATTCGGTTTCGTCTTTGCTTTTAGGGTTATCGATAACGGCTTAATCTTAACGCGCGTGACACTCGACTGTTGAACTGTGTCACGAGTGCACGTGTCGTGTTGAAAAATCGATACCTCTGGCGGAAAGTCGGTATTGTAACTATCGATCGTTGCTGTTGGATCTTCATCGTGCGGTGGTTATTTGCCAAGATGCAATCTCTGGGTATCCGGTACGAGAGCTCATTATCCTTAGTTCCTTACTGTACGCTTCTTAGTTCCAATCTTCCAAGCCGATAAATCTATCGTATGTTCAATGTTTTGAATGGTGCGTGTCAAATTGCCAATCGAATGTGTGTGTGCTTATCCTGAAACCGATTTCGGGGACGACCAGTAGAGTTTCCTCTTTAGCGGTTTTGCTGCGCATGACCACACGTTCTCAAATGTTGAACAAACATTTGTCTTCGATCTCATCGATCTCAGGTCAGCTTCAAGTTCCCAGGACCCTGCAGATGCTTCCTACAAGTCTATGATAACTGCAGTGTGATCGTCGCTGAAACAAGAGCTGTGGTCATATCTATCTCCTATGGGATGTGAGCACATCTTCTGTTCGAACCGGCTTCCAGGCTAGTTATTTTATCGAAACCACGTTTCTTGAAAGTCTAGGTGCCATAATGTCCACTTTCGCCGCGGTGCGGCGGCCCCTGTGCGCTCGTTGCTTCATCGATTTTACCGAAAGGGACACGCATGCTGATTAAGATTTTCTAACCGCCCTGTGCAGAGAAACGGAATGGCAGTCAAGCACTGCTTAAATTACGGTCGCCTCGACGCCACTACAAGTCTCAAGGCGCCATATGCTCCTCGACGAGCTCGGCAGGGGTGACACCTTCAACACTGCCCCCCGTGCTACGAAAAATGACTCGCTGATGATATCTTCGCTGCCAGACTAGAGCTCTCAGAGGCGTCGATACGAGTGACACTTTCACTAGCTCCCACATCCTGATTGATTGCTTCGCAGAGCGCCTCCTCAGAGCTTAAACCTTCCTGACCTTTTCGCCAGCCATGGAGCAGAGTGCCAATCAACCAACCAAAATCCGCAGGCGACATATGAAATTTCCACTCGCTGTGCAGGGGAAGATTGTGACGGTGCTCGGAAAGGGCGGCGTGGGCAAGACTCTCTCCGCGGTTGCGCTCGCGAAGGTAACCTGAAATGAAGTCTCCCCTGTCGACTGTTACACTCCGTATGCCCGCGAGTCGGTGAGTGCGGCATTGAGGGCGACTTAACGTGTGGGATTCGGATCGTGTTGGCGCAGCACTACTCTACCCTCGGACAGAATGTACTCCTAGCGGTGCAGGCGCATGACCTCTCCGCGGAGTATTTTCTTGACAGCGCCCTGCCTAGCACCCCTGAGCCAGGTCTCACCCCCCGAACTCTGGGCCACCACCTCAGCGCCCTGCCTAGCACCCCCGAGCCAGGTCTCACCCTGCGAACTCTGGGCCACCACCCCAGCGCCCTGCCTAGCACCCCCTGAGCCAGGTCTCACCCCCGAACTCTGGGCCACCACCTCAGCGCCCTGCCTAGCACCCCTGAGCCAGGTCTCACCCCCGAACTCTGGGCCACCACCTCCAGCGCCCTGCCTAGCACCCCTGAGCCAGGTCTCACCCCCCGAACTCTGGGCCACCACCTCAGCGCCCTGCCTAGCACCCCCGAGCCAGGTCTCACCCTGCGAACTCTGGGCCACCACCCCAGCCTCTTACTAACAAAGCAGATGCCTATTCACCTTTTAGCTCAAAGCAAGTGAACTGAAGAGGCATAACGGCTTCCGACCGCGCAGCAGCGCGAGGGGCTTGCAGCTCCGCGCGGTGTGCGAGGCCGCGCGAGGGGCTTGGTGCATGCGGCAGCCCAATTGAAAGCCATGAAAACTGATGTGGGGGCCTAATCGCGTGGGCGAGGGACGAGGTTGCCGATGAGCAGTGGCCGGGAGCACCAACTTGAGCGTGTGCGCTATCAGCGGCGCGGCTCTCGCGGAAGAGCCCTTCAAGGCCCTGAAGGTGAAGCTGCCTGGCAGCACCCGCACGCGTTCCACGTAGCTTTACTGTGCAGTGTTGATTCTTGAGCCGACACTGGTGCGGTCTGTGTAGTGTTTCTGCGTGCAACGCTGTTGGCTGAAGCGGTCGGGGCGGCAGGTCGCAGAGGAGCTGTACGACTTCTCGGGAGGCATGCTGAAGGATGTAAGTGCCCGCGGACGCTCTCACTTCACAGTGGTGAACGGCCATAAACTCTTGCAGCTTCCAGAGCCGACCTCAGGACGGTGCATAGTGCATGGGCATGGCGGCCACCATCAGCGGTGCCAAGGAGAAGTCCAGCTCACACCGCCCGCGTCCGCACACGCAGCAAGCAGCCGCACTTCCTCCGGCAACTGACTGACGCCGCCAGTGCGACAGCCTTTCCCGTTTCGATATATCGGACGGCACTAATCGCAGTGTGTTTCAACCTCGTTACTTTCATTCCCTGACATCTGCCCGGAGAGAGGCATGCCTGCCTGGCTGCTGCTTGCTATCACCTCGCGACGCAGGCAATGGCCCTGCGCTACGGACAAGCGGCGGTCACCCGTCGGCTCGCGCGCCGCAGGTATCAGCGGACGAGCTGCCCATGATCCCGGGCTTGGAGAGCTTCATCACTCTCGGAGCGCTCCGAAAGCTGAGCACCCAGTACGACGTTGTGGTGTTCGACGGTGCAAGTAACGTCGAGGTAGTCGCCCGGGGCACAGGCACGAAGATGAGCACATAGGGGAGTGGCGAGGAGTCCAGCACGATCCACGCAGTTTGCTTCAACAGCACCCCTGATCAAGCCTTCTCTCCACCTCTCAATATTTTGGCAGCACCCCAACAAACGCGATAAAGACCCCTGTAGGGACAGTTCGCATATTGAACGGTGGCCGCCGCTCGAGAAGGGCACAGGCGGCGCAACGTGCGGGCTCCTGTAGGCGCTGCGCATGTGACACAGGCGGCGCCGCCTGCTAGCTCCTGCAGGCGCTGCGCGTGCGACACAGGCAGCGCGATGTGCGGGCTCCTGCAGGCGCTGCGCGTTTGACACAGGCGGCGCGATGTGCGGGCTCCTGCAGGCGCTGCGCGTGTGACACAGGCAGCGCGATGTGCGGACTCCTGCAGGCGCTGCGCGTGTGACACAGGCGGCGCGATGTGCGGGCTCCTGCAGGCGCTGCGCGTGTGACACAGGCGGCGCGATGTGCGGGCTCCTGCAGGTGCTGCGCATGTTCGGGGCGCCTGCGCGGCTGCAGTGGTACATGGAGAAGCTACAGGACGCCCTTTCAGGCACGGTGCGCTGCGGAAGCCAAGAGTGTCACGCTGACAGACCCCCGCCGCCCGCGAGGGCCGAATGCCCCGCAGACCCCCACCGCCCGCGAGGGCCGAATGCCCCGCAGATCCCCCGCCGCCCGCGAGGGCCGGTCGCTGTGCTGAACGGAGTGAGTTGCGTATAGCCCAAACCTAGGCCTGAGACCTATGCAAAGACCCCAAGCAACTCATCGGACTAATTTGAGGGCTCCGAGTGCGTTTATTGAGGGGATGCTGGGGTGGGACGCAGGACATGGGGCGCCTCATGACTCCCACGGTGCGCCATCTCACCTTTCGGGGCCCCTTGTGTGCGGAAGGAAGCCTCCCGAGGAGCCCCCTTGCAGGCTTGTAGGCTGCAAGTACTTGCGGCTGTTTAACGGCAGAGGGGAAAGGCATGAATATGGGTAACTCCGGAATACACAATGCGAGTGACGGGGAGGTTGTTGGCCAGCTGGTGTCTGTGATGACCACGATGCTGGAGAAAGAGGCTGCGAGCGTCGATGGAAAGTCAGCGTCCGGGGGCGCCGCGGGCTCGTGGTCGCGCGTGACGAGCATGCTGCAGAAGGCTGCTGACTCCTTCACGAATCCAAAGCTCTGTGAGTCACAGATACTCCCCTGCCTCGAACACGAAGTGGGATACTCCCTTCATTTGTATTTGCACGCGTCTTCGTCTTCGAGTGCATGTGGAAGACCTCTTATACGTCAGTTTGACTGTGGCTGCTTGGAGACAAGCGACCTTGGCTCATCTCATTCCCGCTGAGAACATTGGAGGGGGGGAGGGGAGCTGGGCAGTCACGGCGTTCCTCGTGACCAGCTCGGAATCGGCAGCGGGGGCATCAGCGGCGCAGCGGCTCTGGGCGGAAGCAATGATCTCGGGCATCCACGTGGTGAGGACACCTGGCAGCCTCTATCATGGCGCCCCGTTTCTTTAGCTCGCAGTATCAACCTGCCGAAGGTGCTCTGCCAAGTGCTTTGCCAAAGGGTGACCACCTTGCAGACAAAGTGAGGTAGATTTATGAATTATGAATTCATAACTCAGGCTTGTGATGGATTCTCCTTCTCACAGCTTCTAGGCTTTCAAGTGTTCTGGTGAAGAATTGATTGCTGGATTGAAATGATGCCCTTCCACATTGTTTACTTCAGCTATATAATTGCTTTGACCACCACCGGTCCGCATCAGAGCAGAGGTCCCCAAGGAGATTGGACGAGGGGCTCAAAGGAAAGCTGATTGGTTATTGAACCTGCAGATGCCACTGCTTTCTCAGAGTGCAAGGTTTGATTTGTGAGGTCTGCTGAAGCAATCAAACCAGATATAAATGTGGATATGAATAAAAATGTGTGTTTGTATGATGGGTTGAAGAGGCCGAATGGGTGTGGACTTCCTGTGGTGACGGATCTCAAACCACACAGAGAGGAATCCCCATTGGGGTGTGTGAGAGAGGGCAGCCCCCCACGAGGATCTGCCTACTCCAGACCACCCTGGGGTCAGCATGCAGAGTTGTGTGAAGTTGCGCAGACTCGCAAAATGGTTGTGTGGCAGTGATCGGTACATAAAGTCATCTATCCGTACTGCGTTGCATTTGGTTTGAGATATGTGTGCGCCGGTGGCATCTTGTCACGGCCCGCGCTGTTCGGCCCGTGCCCTTTTCAATCAACGGTCATAGGGAATTCGGGTATCTTCGTTAGCATCCCTCGTGGAAGCAGGGAGCTTACTCACCCTTCCCCCCTTCACCGTACCCCTCCCACCCCATGGTACCAACTGCCGCCACCACCACCGCCTCCCTCTCCACCACCCCACCCCACCCACTCCACTCCCCACTTGCCCCTGCTCCTCTCCCTCCCAAAAATCCCCCTACCCTTCATCTTCCCCGAGCCATTACCACCACCACTGATACCCCTGCCCCCTTACCCTCCCTCTCCATCACTACCACCAACCTCACCCCCACTGGAAAAGCCCCTCTCCCCCTCCTCCTTCCTGTGCCCACCTTTGCTGGGCACTCACGGCCACGCCCCGTTCCTGAATGCCTCTCACATCCACTGGGGCATGATGGTGAGATGACTCACGGCCAGCTCTGCGTGCCCCAACTTCTCACTTTCATTCTAACCCCTATGCACTTGTCCAAGAGTCGTGCGTGCGGTCAGTCGACGGACACCCGGCCTACGACCAAGGTCTCTCTCGCATTCTTACCCCTATGCAAGTAGGGGAAACCTCGGTGGAGCGTGCACTGCAGCTCGGTTTCCCCTGTGATTTATTTGACTTTGGCCTTGCCTGGGCTCGAGCACCAACCAGGATAACTCCATAATAGACTTGCAATGCAAAGCTGGCTAGCTACCGCCTGCCCCACATTGTGTGTGCGTGTGGTATCCTGTCACATCCCCGCCTTATCCTCTCCTGTTCTCCCCGCACTCACCCCCTCCCCTCCCACCAGTCCCACCCCTGATCTCACCCCCTCCCCTCCCACCAGTCCCACCCCTGGATCTCTCCCCCTTCCCTGAATGATTTTATCATAAGTTCCCCTTGCGGCCTGTGTGAGAGGCACAAAAAGTCCCCCGGGGTCGGGTAGATTCCATCTGTCTGATATACAGCTGTAAAGTTCTTGACTGCTTCTCACATCCACTGGGATGATGGTGGGCTGGCTTTTGTCGGCGGGCCGCATATTGTTCTGTGTGTTCGGTAAACGGGATTTGAGGCACTGGCACCTCGTTGTTAAGGGGGATGCCCGCTGGTTGGAGATGTGTGATTGGGTGCGGCTGCCCCGGTGGTACCTTAGAGCTGCACAACTTAAACTGGTCCGTTTATTTTTAACAGTGGCAATTTTCCGAATCCAACAGTCCATGTACGATTCCAGAGATCAAAGTACGATGCATTCCTTTGTCGCTCCCCAGGAATCTCTTCAGACCTTCCGATGTTCCCGATCTAAAAACATTGGACAGCTCATCTTTAGTTGGGCACCCCTATGGTACATTGTGTGGCGGGTACCGCCTCTTGAGGACTGCGAGAAGAGGCAGGGTGGGGCGGCAGCCTCACTCTGTGTCCTCCCTTGATCTCTGCGGAAAGCGCCTTGGTGCCCGCTTCTGGTTTATGCGTTGCTGCATCCTCCATTCTCAGACCATTGGTTTGCATTCATTGACCAATAGGTTCCATTCATGGACTGCGAAGCCACCTGGAGTCATGCCGGCAGGAATCGCTCACTCCGATACCTAGTTGCGCAATCTTGCATGTTTGGCAGTGAATATTCATACATACGTCCATCCATGCTGCTTTGCGTTTGTTTAGGGGTATATTGGTATATTGGTTGGTGGTATCTTGGCAAAGCCCCACCCTGTTCTTGAATGCAGTTCCTATCCACTGGGATGATGGCGGGCTGGCTTTTGTCGGCGGGCCTCACGCCGCTCAGTGTGGTGGCTGCCTTTGGGGGCACCGCAACTTAAAGTCATCTCGCACCAAAGCTTTGAGCGCCAGCTGCTGGCTTTTGCTGACGCCTTGGTGGGATGCCAGCTGTGCACAGTGCATGGATACCACGTGCGCACGTGATAGGAAGGGGTCTTGCGGGGCTGCAGGGGGGAGTGATAACCTGCCATAGCAGCACAAGCTTGGACGGAGGGACGAAGGAGCCTGGGGAAGCGCTGCTGTCCGGCATTCCGGCCTTCCAGCTCCCCGCCTTCTCCGGGGACCTCGCGGCCCTCGCTGTGAGCCCCTTCTGTCCCGAAGTGTGCGTTCAGTCCTTTGATCCCGGGTGTGGGTACATAGCGCAGCCGATCTTCTGTGGCTACATGGCGCCAAAGTATTCCATCCAAGGATAAGCCACGCACATTTCATGCCATACGCACGCGCGCAATCCTCCCCCTCCCCTGCCGTACAACACTCGCGTCCATTGACACAGCTCACCCCGCAACCGTAATGCTTCCAACGCAGTGAGGAGACAGGTGCAACAGGTCTGCAGCGCGGTCCGTCTCGGAGCGAGCGCAGCTGTAGTGTCAGTTGCCACGGAGCAAACTTAGCCAGACTGCAGTAGCAGAGCAACAGTCGCCTGATATTGGGCGCACCGGGGTTGAAGTGTACTCGTAGCGCTTTACCTAGTCACAAGGATGCGTATGACTCGTAGCGCTTTACCTAGTCACAAGGATGCGTATGACTTGTGCGCCTCAGGCACACCACTGCCACCATTCTCGCCCAACGTATCGGTGGGGTCTGTACAGACCGAATTCTTTCCCCGGCAGCACGGCGCCGAGGAGCGCCTGCTGAATCACCGAATTGGCCTCTCGCTCGGTGCAGAGCGCTCTTCAAATCTGAGGTGTGCAATTTGGGGGAGCCCGTGTCCGCAGCGCGGGCTTCCAGCAGATTTAGATTCTCAAACAGCCGCGGACACCATCCGCATGCCCGTGACCATCGACATGAAGGAAGGGCAGGTGCGTCTGTTGAGCGGGGATGTGTGCGTCTCTTGAGTGGGAATGTGTGCGTCTCTTGAGTGGGAGTATGTGCGTCTCTT
>LGRX02034444.1:0-13731 GCA_001247695.2 Cymbomonas tetramitiformis | reverse complement strand
TGTGGCATATACGGGACAATCCAGAAGTAGGTGGTATTATGCGGGTCAAGTAGACAGTCATGGTTACCCTTAGTCAGCATTCTGTCAATCATACTGATACTGAAGGGAATGTTACCATAGAAGAACTGACCCGTCCACTGCTTGGTGTGACAATCATCTGATATGGACCAGTGCTCAAGAGCTGGATGATTGTTACCCTCGCCAACAGGCAGAGAGTCACCATACATAGATACATCAAAAGCCGGAGTACCAAGTTTAGCTGTAGCTGTAGGAGAGCCGTGAGTAGTAGCCCATTTAGTGTACTCGCTATTACTCCACTGCCAGTCTGATGAGTCTCCTGTGCGGGTCCTGACAGCTGCTGAGCCGAAGTGGTGAGTATGCGGGTGCTGCGGCTCATCCCAGAGGTAATCCACCTGATTGTCTGTGATACGGTATGTCCTGCCTGAGTCCAAGTGAGTGTAAGTCATGCTGATGAAGTCTGGAGAACTGAAGCCGTGCCTGAGCATAACCCGGGTAGATAGAAGGGTCCTGGCGCCTTCTTTGAAGTGGCAGCCAGGAATAGAGTACTCATCTATCTCCCCTGATAGTACCTCACGACCGTACAAGTGTAGTGTGCAGGTCCCGTCAGTTCGGGATACAGGACCTGTCATCACCGTGGAGAAACCAATAGTGGAGGAGGTATCCAAGGCCGAGATCCTGGACCTGGTGCCTGTGATATTTCCAGTGGCACCAGAGTCCACTACAATGCCATCGCCGTCCCGTGATAGTGCATAGGCCGAGACAACCGGGCTACAGGTAAACACTAGCCCGGGTGGCGGTGTGCCGTGTGCTGTCCAAGTGAAGCCGAGCCACCATGACATGTGCACCACGGCACCACCGACGGTGATCATGAGATCTGCCAGGTGTGAGGTGGTCTCGAGGACACTGCCAGTCTGATGCCAAGCCACTGAGCCAACACCACCGACACCTCTGTCCACTGTACTGTCGCCTGATATTGACTGGGAGTCCATGAAGACACTGAATGATAACTGCCAGAATGGTTGCCAGGGTTAGAGCCGTGAGGTGTCGGGACCGCCTACGGCGGCCCTCACTGTCTGCTGTCATAGTTGACCGGAATAGCTGTATTTGTGAAGCGGCATCGGGCGGCATACCCGAGCTGGTGAACTGGCCGTGGTCACTGTGAGGGTCTCCCGGGCCAGGTCCAGAGGAAGAGTGTCCAGCCCCAGAATCTGACCATTCCCAATCACAAGAACCACTGTTCCCATTGTTACCAGCCCAAGTGCCACCATCAGAGCCCCAATCATACAGTATCCCCGTCCCCGTCCCCTGGGCCCCTCCCCGTGGGCCCCCAGGTGACAGCAGTCTCAGTCCGTCCGAGGCATCCTCCTGTCCCTCAAGCATGCTCACATCTGCCATGGCACAGCCCAGGAAGCCGAGGACAACAAGTGTGGAGACGAGGGCATGTCTGTAGAAGGGTACACCACCCCTACCTACACCCCTACGCAGGGCAGGTCCAGTGACGGGCGGCGGAGGGTCATAGTACTGTCCTTCCCCTGAGCCACGGGGCTCAGGGCTGTCGGGCTCGTCCGAGGCCCCGACTACGGACCCCGCAGACACCCCGTGTCCGCTGGCAGGGAGGTCCATAGCCGTGGCATATAGTCCAGCTCCTGCGGTGACAGAGCACGGGCCAGAGCTGGGAGGGAAGGGCACTACCGGAGGCGGTGCTCGCGGTACCCTCGAAGTCGTTGCGGCCGAAGCCGGCAGGGTGTCGTACCACTGGGTGGGCTGGGCGTGATCCTCACACCACAGCCTGTCCCAGTGGTCCTGCTCCCTGTCGGTGAGGCCGGGAGGAGTAACAACCTTTGAAACCTTTGCAGGAAGGGACCGCCGAAGCTCCACGGAAGGGCCGGGCTCCGGTCCAGCCACAGACTCCAGCTGTGAGCTCCAAGACCTCGGCCCCCAAGCCCTTCCTTCCTCCCGGGTCTCACTGAGATGTTGTTCGGTCATTGATTGAAACCGAAGATCACCTGCCAACACCATGTCAGCGAACAACCCGGAGCCAGGCTCCAGGGGTGTCTCATGTGCGAAGAGCGCTGACACGGGGTGCATACAGGTGTCTCCATGCTCGGCATCGCCCGGTGTGTCACCCGATAACGGCGCGGCAGGATCCAACGTCTGAGCGGTCCCGTATAACACCACACCTGCGTCGAGATGCGATTGGGTAGACGCAGGCTGTGGGTCACACGGTGAGCATGTGATGCTCGGGTCCGCACGGTAGAACGACGAAAGATCAATATCCTGGATCAGAAGATGATAGTTATATAATGTATATATATATATATATATATCCCACCTGATACACTTTGGCACTATAGCCGTACATAAGAGTGGGAAGGACAAGTGCATCGCTATAAGACTGGTAGATATAGTCCCAGTGCAGAAGGCAGAATGTGGCACCCGAATAACAGCTGATAACTGTTGGGAGACCACCATGCAAGACCTTCTAAGCGTAACTCCTTTGTCCTAAGATGCAAGTGAATTGTTCATAATATGTAGACATCGCATAAAAGCATTCTGATAAAAACCCTATATATCCATGTGAGTTGTCATTACTACAAATGACATGGGTTTCGAATCGTCGAAATGAGTATAACTCCGATGAATTCATTAGTACAGAATAGCTGTTGAGATTGTTCCTCCGGCTGGATTGCAATCATTTACAATCCCTGTACATTCCGGTGACAAAATATTGCACTGGACTGATCACCACATATGGTATAATCTGTGATATATAAGTCACCAGAGAAAGCATTGCAATCAGCACAATGCTGTCTAGACTCACAAAGATGAGTAACAGATATTCTCAGATGTAATAAAAATAGGCACAATGTGACCTACGCTAAAATCGCGTATGCTCGGGCACTGTATTGTGACCTGCGCTGAGATCGCGTATGCATGGACACAATATGACTCGTGCCAATGACGTGGGCACAATTCATACAACCTCCGGTATAAGCGGACAAGGTTGACTGCCACGACATCACATCTGAAATCAATAAATCACTCAGAGAGAAGGTGTGACATCAGTACAACACCATTATACATATAGTCATGAGGATTTTAAAGAAGACACAGTCTCTCCGATATTGACAAACATGGTACATATTATATTACCATGCTCTCTAATCACATATCTGATATCCCACAGCATACGATGTTGGTAATAGCAAACCACTTCGCCGCTGGAGGGTAGTGTTGTATATACAGCACATGCTTGGGCACTATATGACCCACGCTGATGACGTGAATTCGGGCTGCATCCCAACGACTGCAATGCACCTTCGGTGCAATGGGCTGCATCCCGAGAACTGCTATCCAGCTTCATAGTAAGCTATCACGTCATCACATAGAGGTCGGACCTCTGTTGTATTTAAACGGCGCTTGACAACCGCCTAGCAATACACTTCCTTGAGGGGGGAAGATGATAAGCTAAAAATACAACTAAAACCCAAATAAATAATAAAGACAAATAATAAAATAAAGTAAGTTGCATCATTGTTTTTGTTTTGGTAAGCCTGACTATATACAGTCAAACCATGCAGAACTCCATGAAGTTGACACATTTATGTATCAAACATTTCTAAGGTCATCAGCCATGACATACATATGAGCTTGATTTTGAAGACCTAGACATTGTATACCTCTGGTCTAGCATGTATCCAGACTAGAATTGTATATTGACACGGTGCAAGCACTATAGCCTCTGCCACCGATGATCATTAAAAAAGGGCAACCATTCTTGATATTTCATACATATCATCTGATTGGATCATTAAAGGTGTCAAGATTACTCAATGCAATACAGTAATCACTCACCTTTAAGAAAACCCAAGTGATAAGAACTACCAGCTTTTGGGGGGGTACTTGTTGTCGAGAAAAGCTGGCTGGTTTTTTGAGCTATAAACTTTCGAAAATAAGAAATATGGTGCTGTTATAAGGAAAATTTTGAAAATGTCGCTTTTTTTAAGTGTTTATTATTGGGACTTTTGCAGAGAATTGCTGGTTGATTGAAAGAAATACTTGCTAATTCTTACTGATTCTATAGATGTCGGGTGCCGGCGGTACGTGTTGTGGGAATTAGCTGGCTGACCCCAAATCTCCTTGCCTTCAATGAGTGATTACTGTATGCAGGCTACGGCCTGAGTACAACACCTAGATAGGTCAAAGCCACTGAGCTGACCAATGCAGCATAAATGCTAGCTGCCTTTGAAGACTACATAATAAGTCTATTGCCCTTATGTCTTGAAATGTATCCGTGTATTGGCATCTCTTTGAGGTAATCATGCCTGCTGAATGAGCCATACCAACCATCTTGTCTTCATGGATCATTACATATCTGATCATATCGCCATTGAACAAAGCCTATGCAGTGAGATTATTATATCACAAGGCATTTCAGTGGTACGCATCAAACAATTGCATTGCAGCAAAGATCATCAGCTCTTCATCATACCTAAAGGTTGAGTTGTTGTCAAAAGTATTGATTCATCAGACACCATATCTCAAAGGTCTATTCATCATGGAGGACAGAATCTGTGCAATCATGGCTATTCAGCCTCCAACATAGCTAACATAGCTATCCAGCCTATGACCCAACCGTTGTTAAGCAGCCTCCACGCCATATGGCTAAAAGATGGCAAGCAATCTCTTCGGTCATTCTTGGGCATAGAGCAATCAAGCACAGCCAATTCAGGATGTTTATCCCGAAATTCTCCAAGAGTTATTCATGTTTTCCATGTGTCATATGAAAACAGCCAATATACCGCCCTATGATGGGAGTCATCTCCTTCAGCGAGGGGAAGTGGTTATGCTGTAAAGTTGACCAATCTGATCATCATAAAAGTGACAGATTTGAGAAAATCGATTGAAACTTGTATTGAAAATGACTATTCCTTAAGACAAGGTATTGCACCTAAGGGAATAAAGGTTTCATCGTCTGAAATAGGAAAAGAGTTTTACATTGACTCTAGTTCCTGAATCCAGAATCACATAGAAAATATGTTCTATCCTGTGCATATAGAAAGTACATTAGATTCAGATTCTGAGCATACAAATGGACTTGAATGCACTCGGGTTTGTACTGAGTTGCAATTGTCCAAAGTTTTTATTCTGACATCACTACTTATTTGTGGAATAGCATACAATGGTATAAACCATCCACATATAGATTGCGACACCATACTTGTGGTTTCATATCATTTTGGCACATAAGACAAGTATGCTTCATTGAGGAATAAAGACTCTTTGAAAGCTCATTCTGGAATGTTTAGAAATTTGTTGCCTCGTCCATTAGGCCACGAAGTCTTGGAAAAGCCATGTCGGGACTCGAACCCGCAATCTGCATACGGTTTCCAAGCGCAGTTCATCCTCATTCTGGAAAGTGACAGAAATTTTATAGTCATCAACAAGTCTCAATTCTATCGGATTGAAATGACACATTCATCATTCATACTTCCTTACCATAACAAGTCTCTGAATAGTGTTTGCCCAAAAATAAAATGGGCACCATTGAGATAAGTGATCATGTACTGAAGAATATACACATATCACTAGGCAATGCCATGTTCTAATCATAATGAAATGACATGCCAGCCATCCATCAACTACGGAAATACAACTCGTAGTAAGTTGTTGTCATTACAGACACTTCTTGATTGACTCTCCATTAGCTTCGATACCAAAGTTAACTTCGGTACCATCACTGATTCCGTTGTTCATTATAACAATCATTATTTAGAAACATTGTCTAAGTTGGACACACCATTGTCTAAGTTGGGCACACTATAGTGACCCTGAATTGACAATGTATGTGGGCTGCAACCCAAAAACTGCATATTGAATCATAGTGAATTGACATCATTTGGCATTAGCCACATTCAAAAACGTCAGGCATATTGCCGGTATGACGTAGAGAGAATCGGTGTTCATATTGACATTGTTACCTCGAAAGCATTCGATGAGTAATCTCAGTCTGATTTTCTATCAAACCATTTTCTCATAACATAATGATTGAATAGCATTCTCCATCACCATCTGATTGGTTTGATACACCTCTTTTTAAAAAAGGGGGAGGAAGGAGTATAGATTCATTCATTCTTCATACAGCTGCTTGCCACATATTGATTTACATCATTGTGATTTTGCTTGGGAGATTTAAAATCTTATCAAAAGTTCCAGCATCCGTATATAGCAGCCATAAAGTTGATGACACGGTACATCATGTCGATTGAAGCATCAAATGAAGTCTTATTTGACTTACTGACACATGAAGTTCATTATGAAGAAATCATAGATGCATATTTCTCCGGCTCTATCATATTATATGAAGGGCACTGACATTGGAGAACGATGGTTTTTCAAATGTGAATAAGCTATATTGTAAGCTTACGACCATCACTTTGACGTCAACAGCCTAAGATGCTGATTGTCGAAATTCAAGAGTTGAAGTATTCGTTGAATCAACCTTGGTAACATGTGTTTTGATTGATGAATTGTTGATCCATGGTTTCTCCCCAAATCTAGAGAAGCTGGCACACAAGTTGTTGCCAATGTCTTAAGGAAAGCATCTGAGCAAAGGATTGCCAGTTGTGCCATCAGGCATCGAATTCCATAACAGCAAAGCCGAGTGAGTAAAATCCGCCACTCTAGCTATTTGCCCGTCATTCCTTCCAGGTTCATGACAAGAGACGATTCATCAAAGTCATACACCAATGCATAAGTCGCATGCATGGTTGCACAGTTTGTATCCGAATGCAACCCCATCGAGGTTAAGCATCTAGACAGCAACTCTGGGCAACAAAAAGCCTTCCTGTCTTCGGATATCTTGAGCATTCTCATTTCCAGCTCCACCATGATCAAGGAAGCATCATGCCTGCGCCTCGCCAGGACGCTGATCCTCAAAGCCGCACACTTGGGTGGTGACCGGAGCTAGTAGTGAAACGAAGCAACAGACTCCCTACTTAACTTCAGGAGGAAACTGTAGCACAGCTGGGGGCCTGTACTCTCGGTCAACCAAAGGTAACATGTTGTTGTCGAAGTAGGTCGAGTACGGATTTCACGGCGGCCATGCGTACACGTTGACGCGATGAAGCCATGACCAGTCGAGAGCTGTAAATTTGAGGTCTTGAAGATTTGGGTTAATGTCAAGGGTAGGTATCAGTTGTCCGGGCCTATATCAATTAATTCTGATATGAAAGGGCTTCTCATCAATAAATAGTAATATTTACTCGTTGGCATCAATCGATAATGATTTACCATAAAATCAATCAATAACTACTGATAACTGATTTGGACATCAATAAATACTATTATTCCAGTGCACATATCAATTGATTCTAATACTCCAATGCACACATCAATTGATTCTGATATCCCAATTCACATATCAATTAATACGAATGTGACCTAAATTATTGTTATCGCATATCTGACACAGATATGCACCTTCAGACTGGTGGGACCGTTATTCTCATATTTTGTGTCCAGCACTCCAGCTATCTACGTACTACTATATTCACACTCAAGGGTCGACGGGCCTACACAAGTACACCGACATGTGATTCCTATTCGGTGTTCATAGCGGCAAAAAGGGCATGTTCTATTGTGCCCTCACCCACGGACTTGCGCAAGTCACAGTGCATATGACCACATGCTGAAAATGCTCGCTCTACTCTTGCAGTGCTTGCAGGCGCACCGAGGAATTGCCTGGCCATCCTTGAAAGGTGTGGGAACTTCTTCCTATGTTCCTTCCACCACTCTAAGGGTCGCACATCCTTCTTACCCACAGGCATGCTTAAGTAAAGTTCAAGCTCATCTTCCGAGGGATTCTCGTCGGAGACATCAAGAGTGTCCTCCTCCTCATCACTACTGTCAAAAAGGTCAGCGGTGCCATCATCCGGCCTACTAGCTATAACGCGCTGAGTGAAGGGAGCAGTGGTTGAGTTCCCAACCGGTGCCCAGTCCTTTTCCCAAGCGCTACGAGCTCATTCGAGAGCCTGCTTTTTTGTCATTGTACCAGCACAGCAAACAAACGTCTTCGTTCACTATGAGACAAAAAGAAAATGCGTTATGACCGGACACAGGATATAGTGAGTGTGTTGCCTACCTCTCATCCACTTATTGATGTTTTTGAACTCGAAGCCTTTGTGACGAGGGTCAAAGAAAGTGGCGACAGTAAACTCTTCCAGCGTACAATCCATACGCATGTTGAAGTACCGCCGACATAAATTGGCATGTAGCAGCTTTCGAGCGTGCTTCACATCCTCGTTGTTCACAGAAACGTACCGATAGATTCTCGAACTTCACAGGAGTGGCAGGATCCAGCTTGTATATTAAACTGCCAACTGTCGGTAACACTAAATTCGCGGTGGGGTATGACGTGCTTTGCAGCATACTCACACAGGTTTTCTTGAGGCCAAGCAAGTACTAGGTGGCCTCCCTCACTACGTCCCATTCGACGTCCTCCAACCTGTGGTCTTTATACACGCTGCCATCGGGATTTGGAGCTGCAGTCGAGGCTTTCTTGGGGTTCTCATGATCATACAATATGATCGCTTCCTGCGGAAACGAAATACGGAATAAGTAACATAATCAAAACGTACATGGACGCAACGAACGAATACCGGAAATATCCGAAATACCGGAGGTGTCAGGGATATGACCGATGACACGTGTGTCATACATGTCATATCTGTCATGTCATGTCATGTCATGTGTCATAATGACATACAGTCGTCAAGTATTGTCAGTACAGTCGACTATGACATGTACAGTCATAATGTCTGTCATCCACCTAAGGTGAGTGACATCTGTCATCGAGAGGCCAAGTATATGGCATCGAGATGGCGAAGCAAGATACATCTTGAAAATAACAAACTGACTTGTTCTGACAAGACGATCTTCGCTTCTAGCATGAACAGAACATCATGCGAGCATCAAAGGCTATATCGACCAGCCGATGCGGGAAGTTCACCTAGTGCTCTCGGGTTCACAACCCGATGGTGGTAACGCATGCGATGCGTGAGAGCACTGGAGTATATGAGGAGCATTGGGCTCAAGCAAGCACTTCTGGTCTACAGACTGCTGCACTCATATCCCAACAAACTATTGCGTTTCGCTGTTACCGTTCAATAACAGCCGCGTCATGCTGGATTCAGTGCACCGTAGGTCATTATGTGCATGACCCCGTTTAGCTGTACCAGTACTCGTACAGTACTTGGTGGCAGATACCTAGGTCACAGCTCCGCTTTATATTGGTTATCTCTTATAATCAGTTTACACTTGTATGAGAAGAACTCAGTGAACACCCGATATATTGTCGGCACAATATATCTCACAGGTTATGGGGTATCACCCCGCTTTTCTCACTGCTGAATTTGCCATGATTGGCCAAGTTTTTTCCGCTTGGCGGGGCGTTGGGACCTCGCGAGGTGTTCAATTGGCCATCTTAGAGCTCGCGGTTGGCGCTATGTTGCGGTGAGATTTTGGATTGGGAACTTTCGGCCTCTTCTTCGAGTGTCCGCGTTGGATTATGTTTTCGACTTGGATTGATCACCCATGTCAACTCTTCCTTGGCCGTCGCGTATTCGACTTCGTTGGTTTCGTTCGACCCCTACTTCCCTTCACTCCGTAACTGTGAATCCGTCGCTCGCCACCCTACAATTTGCACCTCGCCTTATCCCAACACCCCTCCTATAGGAATTTCAATTCTGAATGAGTGCATCTAGCATTAACACACCGGCCGTGGGCGCGAGAATGCGTCTTGACTCAATTTTCGCTAGGAACGTGGGTGCTCGCTATAAGAGCACACCCCAGTCAGCGCATGCCACACTTGCTGCTGCTGATAGGACACGTAGCAACGCGGTTTTGCAATCATCATGGGACGTTAATGTTGTTAAGCGCGTTGCGAAGGACGCGCTAGGTGCGAAGGCGTCTTCATTTTCCGGAAGTGAGCCACATCGCCAACTTCTATGGGACTCCTTGGTGACTGCGCTGGAATCTTCGTTCGTCAACAAGGACACCGCCAACGAGGACATTTTTGACCTCGTGGACGTCACCAAGGAGATTCACCCGATCTTCAACGAAATGTTACTTCGTGCGTTGGTTTCTTTGACAACACCACACTCTCCAGCTCGAAGGTGGGTGTATGCTTCGGCTCGGATTTCTCCGCACGACGGTAAGCGCGCCCTCCTTGAGGTCACCAAGAGGCTTCTACTGGAATATCCTAGTTCACTAGATATCAGAAACTCCCGAACTGTGTGGATAAACTCATACGGAGACGAGATTCCCTCGGACCCACCGGCTACACGGTCACGTGTCGGTGTGGCAACTTTGCCGAGAGTCTTCTCTTTTGCATCCTTAGCCCTGCCCGCCCTCATGTGTCTTGCATGTGTGTCAGCGGTTCAGGGTTCGGTGGTGCTCGATCGAGCCGCTGACTTCACCGCAGCAGTACATCCCACTGGGGTGACTGCCAACAGTCTGTCTGCCTTGCCGTGCACTTTTGCTTTCGGCTTTCCTTTTACTTTTGTGGTCTCGGCAGACCTGGACTCAGATTTTCACATTTCTGGATTCCTGAATTTGCTCTACGAGCCTTGTTCTGGCTTCTGGTTCTGGTTTCTGGTTTCTGGTCTCTGGTCTCTGGACTCTGGCTGCTGGACTCTGGTTCTGGATTATGATCTCTGGACTCTGGTTTTGGTTGAACATCTTTGACTCTGACAACATCTTCAACACTGGTGAACTCTGCGGCTTTGTGGACCACTTTGAGAGTGGCTGAGTAGCTTTGAGATTGGCTGTAGGAACTTAACAAGAAAGCAGTATCCTAGCAGCGGTTTTAGAAAAGGACCGCCCTGGCTAAAGCACAGGCCTCCCTCTAGCAGTTTCCAGCTCGTAGCTGTTTGTTGTTTCGGAACATTTTGTCTGTGAGCCGCTCTCTGCCACCTGAACAGCACTCCGTACAGTTACAGGGTGGTGTGCTGGATTCAGTGCACCGTAGGTCATTATGTGCATGACTCCGTTTAGCTGTACCAGTACTCGTACAGTACTTGGTGGCAGATACCTATCTAGGTCACAGCTCCGCTTTATATTGGTTATCTCTTATAATCAGTTTACACTTGTATGAGAAGAACTCAGTGAACACCCGATATATTGTCGGCACAATATATCTCACACGTCACATATATTGTTCGTATAGAACCGTGACAGTGGTACTCTCCGCTCAGGCGTAGAACGAGAACAAGTGTGCAGCAGACTAGTCACACACACACACACATATATATTGTATTGTATTGTATTGTATGCAGCGCGACTGAGTTCGCACATATTGACGAATATCAGCATATCTGCATATACACGACAACTTTTGCACCAAAACGTCGCCAGCGACATTGCGGAGAAGGATTCCTGTTGTGCCACGTGCGTATCTTGGTTTGGCGTGTATGTTTTTGGTGGTGGGCGGTCACTGCTTTGGTGCGCGTCGGGAGGACACCTCCTCCGCCAAACGCCCTTTGCACGGTGGGCTCTTGGTTGTGAATTCCTCTCACAAGTTCGTGGTGAGTTTTCCTTTTTAAGTTTTGTTGTGGCTGCCTTGAGGGTCGCGGGAGCAGCATGTTAAGGGGTTCTCTATTTTCCCTTCCCAGATGCATTTTTTACGCGATGTGGGGACAATTCCTAAGACACAAATTCTTTTACACTTAGGATTAGGCTTTCTTCCCTGTTCCGTCCCGTTACACGTAAATGTAAGTTTTTGGTTAGTCGACATGTCCTTGTTACCCTAGTGAGTTGGGAGGACACCTCCTTTGCCACGCGCAATAGCCCTGCTCAGCACAACTGAGCCCCATGCCTTGTTTGTGATAATGTTGAATAGCATGCTTTCCGTTGGCAAGGATATTCATTGGATGTTGAAGTTAAATGCGCGAACGTTTCGCTTTGTTTTCAGGTGCTCTTCATTACCATCGACATGACAAGAAGATTGTATGTGTGAATAATAATGTAGCGAGCTATATTGTTCAATGATCTCGTATGTGACGATGACCAACCTTGCTCGGCCCTCGGAGCGGTAGAACCCGCCCTCCTTGCCCTCGCCGCCTCGCTCCGCGCGCGGGTCATCAGCCCTGCGTGTGGCGCTACTCTCGCTGCCTTGCTCCGCGCGCGGGTCATCAACCCTGCGTGCGGCGTTGCGCTCGCTGCCTTGCTCCGCGCGCGGGTCATCAGCCCTGCGTGCGGCGCTGCCCTCGCTGCCTTGCTCCGCGCGCGGGTCATGAAGCCTGCGTGTGGCGTTGTCCTCGCTGCCTTGCTCCACGCGCGGGTCATGAAGCCTGCGTGTGGCGCTGCCCTCGCTGCCTTGCTCCGCGCGCGGGTTATCAACCCTGCGTGCGGCGCTGCCCTCGCTGCCTTGCTCCGCGCGCGGGTCATCAGCCCTGCGTGCGGCGCTGCCCTCGCTGCCTTGCTCCGCGCGCGGGTCATCAGCCCTGCGTGTGTCGCTGCCCTCGCCGCCTTGCTCCGCGCGCGGGTCATCAGCCCTGCGTGCGGCGCTGCCCTCGCTTGCATGCTCCGCGCGCGGGTCATCAGCCCTGCGTGCGGCGCTGCCCTCGCTGCCTTGCTCCGCGCGCGGGTCATCAGCCCTGCGTGCGGCGCTGCCCTCGCTGCCTTGCTCCGCGCGCGGGTTATGAAGCCTGCGTGCGGCGCTGCCCTCGCTGCCTTGCTCCGCGCGCGGGTCATCAGCCCTGCGTGCGGCGCTGCCCTCGCTGCCATGCTCCGCGCGCGGGTCATCAGCCCTGCGTGCGGTGCTGCCCTCGCTGCCTTGCTCCGCGCGCGGGTCATGAAGCCTGCGTGCGGCGCTGCCCTCGCCGCCTTGCTTCGCGCGCGGGTCATGAAGCCTGCGTGTGGCGCTGCCCTCGCTGCCTTGCTTCGCGCGCGGGTCATGAAGCCTGCGTGTGGCGTTGCCCTCGTTGCCTTGCTCCACGCGCGGGTCATCAGCCCTGCGTGTGGCGCTGCCGTCGCTCCCTTGCTCCGCGCGCGGGATATCAGCCCTGCGTGCGGCGCTGCCCTCGCTGCCTTGCTCCGCGCGCGGGTCTTCCATCGCTAGTGACAATATTTGGTTTCACGCTTTTGATGAGCATGGATTCCTATTCGGTGTTTGTTATGAATTCACTAATTATTTGCTTTGTTTTCAGGTGCTGAACGATACGGATCCGTCATTGATCGATCCGTTGATCAGCAATGGATCGATGTTAACAACGGATCCGTTGTGCCGCCCTCTGTTGTGGTGTGCTCCCTTTGTTGTGCTCCACTTCGTTGTGCAGTGTTCCCCTCCGATGTGATGTGCTCCCCTTCGTTGCGCTCCCCCCCGCTGTGTCGGGACCCATCGCGCGTGTTTGCCCCCGCGGCGCATGTAGGGGCCCGATGCCCCCCAATGATCCAAGCGTGGGCAGCCTAACTTTTTCGCTTTGTTTTCAGGACCTCTTCATTAAGTCGGCGCGGCTGCTTGGCAAGAAGAACAATGCATGAAAAACTAGCTCATTTCTCATTATCGCGTGTTTCATAGGCAATCGTAGTAGTATAGCATCCACATTAGCTAGTTTAAATATGTATGCATACATATGTAGTTTCCTTCCCCCTTCCCTCATGCCTTCCCCCCCCCATCGCCGGTCGCGGAAGTGACATTGCCTCCCCCTC
>LGRX02034443.1:0-16630 GCA_001247695.2 Cymbomonas tetramitiformis | reverse complement strand
CGCCTGAAAGTCCGAGCTGTCCAAGCGGAAGATCCCCGAGTTTGTGCAAGGCTGTGCTCAAGTGCGCGCCGTGTGGAGAACTGCTTTGCGCCAACTCGGGTTGAATGCCACCGTTCAAACGCAGGGTGGCGTTTTGCGTCCATGTCATGGTTGCGCGGTCATCTCTCGGCCTTACTCCAGCGAGCGGTGCGCGCCCAGCCGTCTCGATGCTTCTATGTGCAAAGAAACTTTTGAGCGGCACAACTCTCAGCATACTTCATATTGCGCGGCGCCTTCTCCCGGCTGCGCTTTCTAGGCTTTTCTCATAAACGGCGCTCTGCATTGACCTGACAGCTCTCAGCTGCCGTGAGTGTCGTTGCTCGGTTGTGGCGCCAAAAACGAGTCGTTTTGACGTGGAACTCTGATGAGCTGGAACACTCGAGCCTCCCCGCACAGATGGAAACTCGAGCACCCCCTCACAGCAGGTTCGGAGTGCGATATTCCGTTTTTTACTCGGTGACATCAAATCGATTGTATGATCACTGGTGGCTTACGCCAGCCGCCATTCGTCCGCAGGTACTTCCGGGCAGACGAAGGAGGGTATTGCAGGACGGAGAAGCATGCGATCTTTCCTTCCCACAATACGAGTGTCTCTCATTCTCCTATAACCTCACTGGTCAGCCCTCAGCTCAGGCTTTCCGGCTGCTTGCTGTGTCAAACTGCAGCCCGTGCTCGCATGTCCTGAGCTTCTCCTTCTGATCCGCTCGCTCAGAAAGGATCCTTGACGAGCCCGGCTGACGAACTCAGGCTTCAATACTGCATCTCGTTTCAAGGTTTCAGCCTATAATGCCTGGAGTGAAGGACAGCATCGCACTGCCTTGCTGTTGGCTGCGTGACCTCGGGCAGGTGGCCGCGGGTGCAGATTCCCTGAACAGTCTATGGAGTCACGCCACCTCTGTCACCGGCGTCCAGGTGTGCCCGTTCGGTCATCGAATCTACTGACTTTCGATCCCGCACCTTGGCTTTCGTGCAGCTTCAACAGCAAAGCCGGCACGAGTAGCAAGGGCTCACACCATGCCGCCCCTTTTCTTGCGTGACAAACCCCCGCCACCCCCCTAACAGGGCCCATGCCCATATCACTTGCTAGACCCCCTGCATCTGAAGCGGTACCTGGGCGAGCTGGGCGGGCGCAGGCTTCCACCGGGGAGGAGCTCACAGATGCCATTTTGGCCACGGAGGCACAAGTGGTGAAGGTACGTGCTAGAAATTGTGCGGACGGGGGTATTTTCTGCAGAACCTGGAGGGTAGCTCCTGGGCCGCATTGTGCGGACGGGGGGTATTTTCTGCAGAACCTGGAGGGTAGCTCCTGGGCCGCATTGTGCGGACGGGGGGTATTTTCTGCAGAACCTGGAGGGTAGCTCCTGGGCATGACCAGCAGGAAGGGGTATTTTCTGCAGAACCTGGAGGAGTAGCTCCTGGGCCACTTATTTGCGGAAGGGGTATTTTCTGCAGAACCTGGAGGCTAGCTCCTGGGCCGCAGTGTGCGGAAGGGGGGTATTTTCTGCAGAACCTGGAGGGTAGCTCCTGGGCCGCATTGTGCGGACGGGGGGTATTTTCTGCAGAACCTGGAGGCTAGCTCCTGGGCCGCATCTGACAGGCCTTGAGGGCGCGGTCCTGTTTGAAGCGGGTGCCGCCTTCCCATAGTTTCCGCCTTGACGTAGCCGATCACTGCAGGCTCCTTTGCTGAGCTGGCAGTGCTGAAAGGGGAAGAGAGGTCTGAGGGGCTCGGCAGGGCTATGAGGCAGGGATGTTAAGCTTTCAGGAGTGGTAAAAGATCATAACAGAAGATTGTTTCGAAAAGTGACTTTACTTTCCGCCTCGCATTGTCATTTCATAAAACGTGGTTAAGGTTTACCAACCCAGTGCCTCCGCGCGGATGGGCTGAGGAGTATGCACTGCGAGAGGTGGGGCAAAGCGCCACGAGGGGCATTGCTGATGGGGGTTGCGCGCTGCAAGAGGCGAGGCAAAGGGTGGCGAGCGGCATCGCTGATGAGGGGTGCGCGCTGCAAGAGGTGATGAGGCTACGAGAGATGGTTTTAATGGGTGACATTATCAGGGGCCAACTACAGGGGGGCAGTCAGTTGGTCGTCGGGGGTATTAATAGTGTGGCGAGAATTTGTCAATGACTACGAGGACGACGAGGCCATGAAAGGGAACAGCATATTCTTTCAGATACGAACTTTCGTCTAAATTCGATTGGTTGGCTCGCAGGTATTTCTGATCAGTGACGTGGCGCTTCCCAGATCGATTACCATCCAGCGGAACCGGGCTGTCGCCGTCATAGGTATGGACCGTGGAAGCAAAGGGAATTCGACTCACTCCTGGGCTTCATGATGTTTAAATTAAAGAAAAGTGGGAAACTGCTGTCCTTGTGGGTCACACATATGCGTCACATGCATGCCCTTCTGAGGGGCACACGACACATGCGTGCCCTTGTGAGGTGTATGAGCCAAAGTGAATGTCCTCGGTGTATGGTGTGGAGAGTTAGCGGGAGCTGGTAATTCTGATGCGTGTTTTAGGGGGTTACGGCGCATAGGGTATTGTGGCGCCTGGCAAGAGGACGCTGCAAGTGGCTTGGACACTTTCCTTGGGCAGTGCACCATCGACCTCTCGAGGGAGTTCCGGGCATTCCACGTGCAAATACTGGCGGGGGTTGTGCTCTGCTACATCACCATCACCAATGGCCAATCCAGCGGTACACTTCGCGGCTCCTCGCCCTCCTCCCTCCCCCCTAGCTTCCCTCGATTCAGCCTCGTGCAGACCATCAATATTTCGCCTTCTTCTTCTCGCCGCCCCAGCGTCTAGGGGCTTGTGCATAGATAGCGTCAGTGCGCCGCCTTGGTGTTCCGGCCGCCCCGCCCGCTCGTCAGGCCAGCGGAAGAAGGCTTGTGAAAGCCGCAATTCGATGCGAGAGTGGAGGCCCGTCGCTGAGGCCTTGCGAGCCCCACGGGAGAATTCGGGGGAAGATCTAAGAAGTGCTGGAGGGATGGACGCGCTGCAGAGTCCGGCGGCGCGGTGTCCTTGGACGGCAGCCTGCGGGGGTCTGAGGCGATCTTTTTGGAGTCCTCCTTCGTGCGCAACAGTTGCGATGTAAATGCGGCATCCCGTGTGGCCCCTCGCTGTTGCCCCGAGCCCCGTCTTGCTCTGAAAGTATCCCCTCCATGCAGACCCAGCAATGCCCAGAGCGCGCGCACATTTCTGTGAGTGGCGGCCGAGGCGCTCCCAAGCGAATGCACGGGAGCTGGCGGGGTGCAGCTGGCAGGTGGCGCTTTGTTTGTCGGCGGTGAGGTGGCGCTCATCAGCTGCACCTTCTCCGAGAACCAAGCAGAGGTCTACCTCCCATCGCCAAGTCTCCTTCTAGCTCGAGATTTGGATGCTAAATTAAACGCACCGATTGCTCGGGCAAGGCATCCACACTTCATCTATGTAATCCTCTTGCTCGGCGCAGGCAAACTCCGAGGCCAGGGAGAATTGAGCCAGCGCCCACAACGGTTGCCTTGTGTATCCTGTCGGGGCCCACGCGAGCGCGCTTTGCCCTTTGCCAAGCTGCCGGCCTCCCGCTCCTCCCGGGAGCTCCTCGTGCGTGGCGCGCCGCTGGCAGCACCGTCTCTTAGGAGCCGCGAAGGTTCTCAAAATGCGCAAAGCGATCTCCGCCGCATCTCTTTACCCCGCGCTACTTCCCCCGAAATGTTGCTCTTGGAGCCTTGCTCTCCACACTGGGATGACTCTAGGTTGGGCAGGATTGCTGTCCGTGCCACGGGCCTCTGTCAAGCTTGGGCGTGTACGCTTCAGTGTACGAAGCGCGCGTAACGCCATGGGGGTGGGGGGAGGGGTTGATGCGGGGATTGAATGATGCGCACCTGGCCAGATAAACAACTCTGGCGACATTTATCTCGACTCGATGGGCAGAATAATCACCCTCAATAGCACCCACAAGATTGTGGGATGGAATGGGGCTCCACCGTCCCCGCCTCCATCTCCAGGCATGTTCTCTGCATGTGCAGCCCCGAGCCCCGAGCTGCAGACTTGGGATTCGCGGCAGACTTGGTCGGACAGCTGGCGCCGCACGGAGCGCCACCATCTGGCGATCAAATCTGCTCCATAAGTATCCACGCCGGCATTTGGTTGTTCACGGGACGCTGACGTGGCACCTGCCCTCGAGCTGGGGCCCTCGCGAAGAGAGTGGGCGCTGCGAGCTGTTTCTGTGCTTTACTCTCTCTTGTCAGGTAGGGATGAGGTTGATGTGTGAGGTATTTATCGCGCTAAGGCCGCCCTCCACCCCGTCTGTGGCACTCCAGGATTACCTGTTACCCCGCCAGCTTCCCCTCCATGCTCGCATCCCCCATTCGTCCCAGCAAGTGTGTTCGTTCCGCCTCCTCCCCCTGCTTATCCCCCTTCCCCACCCAATCCACCATCGCCACGTCCTCGCTCTCCTTTGCAGCCTTACCCCCACCCCCCTGTGCGCCACCACCGCCGCGTCCCCCGGCGCCACCACGTTCAGACGCATCTTCACTTCTCGATGATCATGCCGTGCTGCTCGGCGGTGTGTGCCCTTTGCTCTCCGCTTGAGCTTCCACGCCCCTGGCCCACCTGTCATCTGTCACGCCCCTGACCACCTGTCATCACCAATCATTGCCCTGGCCCACCTGTCATCTGTCACGCTGGCCCACCTGTCATCTGTCACGCCCCTGGCCCACCTGTCATCGGTCACGCCCCTGGCACACCTGTCATCGGCCACGCCCCTGGCACACCTGGCATCTGTCATGATGGATGCCTGTGATGGGACACTGAAGGCCCCCGTGCCTCGGCGGCCCGCCGGAAAATGGTTTCATGCGTGTATGTTGAGACAAGCCGCTTTCTTACATATGCAGGCGCCTCCCACATATCCCGCTCGGCGATCATAAACTCAGTAAGGTGGCATTCGGGGATCCAGGAGAGCAGAGTGAGGGGCGTGTGAGGGGCGTGTGAGGGCTGCACAACAATGAGGGACGATGCCAGCGTACTGATGCACCCCCTCTCCATCTGCGGGATACGGCCGCTGGAGGGGCTGCTGCTGGGAATGAGGTGTTGACGCACAGTGAGGATGACGGAACAGGTGCATTGGCAGCAACGGTTGTGATAGCCCTGGGAAGTTTGGTTTGGTGGCGGCACCGCCGCTACCGCGTGTGGCACAAGCAGGTGCGCCATGCGGTGGCCTAACACCATCGATCCCACAGCAGATGCTCTCTACCGCCCCGAGGCTGCCGTAGATCAGCTTTCCGCCAGCGCCAGCTGGATGCACTTCTACTATCCACCCTCGACGAGAGAATACTGAGAATGAAGCACATGTTGATTCTCTGCGATGCTACCTAGTGCCCGGTGCAGGGTAACACCACGAGCAGCATTGAGAATGAGAATGCGCCTCCACGGGCACCTGCGTCCCCAGGATAACCACCCTCTCGCGAGCTGGCTGCGGTTGAGGCGGGCGAGGGGCTATGGCAGAATGTGGATGACACAACCGTCGCATTCGGCTCGCTTCAGAGCGATGCGGACAGCTTCGACCAGAATGCCATGCTGCCTTTGCCGGATGTCTATGAGCAGATGCGAAACAAATTAGAGGGTGCGCGGGGGCATTCCCAGGTATACCACCTGCGCCACGTGGCAATTGCCTAAGGACAGCGTAAAATGATAGCTTTCCGGCAGTCACTGACAACTCAAAATTAAGGCTCTTGACTGAAAATTAAGGGATAAGTCTACATCGGGGGCCGACATTTGATTTTAATCCACATCGGGGGCAGACTCTTCATTTTAATCCACATCGGGGGCAGACTCTTCATTTTAATCCACATCGGGGGCAGACTCTTCATTTTAATCCACATCGGGGCCGACTGTTCATTTTAATCCACATCGGGGGCAGACTCTTCATTTTAATCGACATCGGGGCCGACTCTTCATTTTAATCGACATCGGGGCCGCCTCTTCATTTTAATCCACATCGGGGCCGACTGTTCATTTTAATCCACATCGGGGGCCGACTGTTCATTTAATCCACATCGGGGGCAGACTCTTCATTTTAATCCACATCATTTTAATCCACATCGGGAGCCGCCATGTCGTAAATACTATTTCTGGTTATTTTGGAAAGGTCGCAGTGAAAGTCAGCGAATCTGCTCAGACTCATTTTGAACATTCTCAACGGTGCTAGGTGCCGCCTTAGTGGTGCAGCCTCTGCTTGCAGGGGCGGACCTTAGTGGTGCAGCCTCTGCTTGTAGGGGCGAACCTTGGTGGTGCAGCCTCTGATTGTAGGGGCGGACCTTAGTGGTGCAGCCTCTGCTTGCAGGGGCGGACCTTGGTGGTGCAGCCTCTGCTTGCAGGGGCGGACCTTAGTGGTGCAGCCTCTGCTTGCAGGGGTGAACCTTAGCGGGGCAGCCTCTGCTTGTAGCGGCGGACCTTAGCGGGGCAGCCTCTGCTTGTAGCGGCGGACCTTAGTGGTGCAGCCTCTGCTTGCAGGGGCGGACCTTAGTGGTGCAGCTTGCCTGTAGAGCTGCACATGCACGCGGGTCATATTATCCCCGCGGAGAGCCCAAGGCCGACGTAATGGGCATCCTTCACACCGTACTGCTTTCACAAGATTGTTCAACCTAGGATTCTAGCTGGTCTCATGACAGCTGGCGGCACAACTTGCTTGCGTGGTGCCAGGTGGAAGCACTGGAAGCACTGCCAGCTTCCTCAAGCGCGAGCGTCCGTGGGAGGGAACGAGACAGAGAGATGGAGGGCCCGCCCTCTCCGGATGAGTACCACCACCAGGACAGCCCGAATCAGCGCGCTGCACGCTACGCCCCCGGCCCCAGCTTCCTCCTGGGAGAGCTCTCCCCCGAGGCCCGCCAGTCGCTCATACAAAGTTCAGCTCGGAGCAAGCCCCTTGCCACAGGTCCGCACCCGCCCGCCCTCAAATGGTCAGCAGCATGGCCCGAGGGCTTTTTTGTGTGGGCACCCCGCTTTGCTCCCTCCCGCTTTTCCCGCACTGGCCCCTCCTGCTATTCCTGCATTGATCCCTCAGCGGCTTTCTCCTCTTTACCTGAACGGTGCCTCCGATAGCTGGTCACCGCGCAGCCCGTGCATGTGAGGTAAAACAGCACCAAGGGTCGATTGGGGAGCTTCCATCTGTCGATGCGAATAGCTGCAAGCCGTGAGCAAAGCTGTAATGCGTGTGGTAAGTTGTTGGCGGGCGCTGGCTCTCGGGGAATGCGGCGGACTCGTCGGCCTTTGCTTGAAAGAATGGCGGTCGGTGAAAGCCACGCTCGGTGCTGAGGATTTGAACCTTTCTGTAAAGGTGAGCGTCGGTGAAAGCCACGCTCGGTGCTGAGGATTTGAACCTTTCTGTAAAGGTGAGCGTCGGTGAAAGCCACGCTCGGTGCTGAGGATTTGAACCTCTCTGTAAAGGTGAGCGTCGGTGAAAGCCACGCTCGGTGCTGAGGATTTGAACCTTTCTGTAAAGGTGAGGTTCGGTGAAAGCCACGCTCGGTGCTGAGGATTTGAACCTTTCTCTCGGGGGGTAGGTGGTGTTTATGGCGGGTGTGGGGAACTTTTTTGAATTGGTAGTCTCGGCGCCTAGAAGCACTGTTCGCAGAATGAAGGAACCCGAAGTGACACTTCTTTACACAGAAGGTTCATTTCGACCTTTCACATTCAGCGGTTCGTTGCAAGGGACAAAGGGCCATCAATCAATGATGCCCCGGCCGCTTGCGATGGTCTCTCGCCGTTGATCAGTGTCACAGTTTTGACTGTGACATTCGGATCAATTAAAAACCCGAAACCTTACAATGCAAGATTCGAGACTCCGTCTCTTCCTTTTACGGGTACATTCGGTTGGGGGGAAATTCCTGCAGCGTATTATTTTCCCTCCGACGGCCCATTTTAATTTCAAAACGGGCCCGGGGCTCGCTGACTCGGATTTCTGAACTCTTGTCTCCATTTTCAATGACGCTGTCATTTACAAAAGATTTTCCAATACTTTTTCCACAGCCTGAATATACAGACGCCATTTGCAGGCCCATGGTTTCCCTCCTTCCTACTTCGCGAAGAATCAAGCAATTTCACTTCTCAATTCTTTGCATGAGCATAAATCGCACAATTGCGTATGAAAGTATGTTGAACTCGCGCTTCCAGATTCGTGCGATCTGATTTGATATTTGCATTATGATGCACCTGGCCGATGAGGAGGTGGCTGTGCGACGAACGTGATGTCGCAATATAAAGGCGATCTCATGTGGAAGATTGTGTTTTGCAGCAAAATAGCATACTCGAATATTTAATTTGATGTCTCTTAGCACAAATAACTGAGGGGGATTGCATGTAACGCGTTGCACTAGCACCAACTCAAGTATCGTTGGAAGTGGCTATATTCGACACATGAATGGCTGAGTTTCAAAAATAACACAGAGCATTTTACCGTTTTGTTCCCTCGACACGAGCAAGATCTCCAGCACACCGCTTCCTTCGCTGCCTGACCCTTCTCATCCCTTCTGCTCCTTCCGTCGTTTTCCTGGATATTTCTTACTTTCTCGCACAGTGGATCGCTCTATGCAAAATGCCAGGAGCATCGTGACGTGGCGAAGCGCACCTGCTCTCCCCTTCGAGTTGCTTCCTCGTATGAGGTGGCCATGCTGTCACTACGCTGCAAAGGGCAGGGTATAGAGGGAGTGTTAGGTAGCAACGGAGCCGCCGCGCTGTGAGGGGTTGGACCTGGAGGGAGAATTATGTGGTAACGCAGTCATCGTGAGGACGGGGCACTAGGTGGTGATGCAGCGGCCACCCTGCAAAGGGCAAGGCATCGAGGCAGCAGCTTGGAGTGACGCGGTCGCCGCGCTGTGAGGGGCAGGGCGTGGAGGGAGTCTTGTAATGACGGGCGCTGCCGTGGAGATTACACAAAGGGGGAATCAGCAGCACAGCGACGCGTCACCCGAAAGCCGGAATGATGTTGTCACCTTGCAGGGCACTGGCATCGGCCACGAGGTGAGCCGCCTCGCAGGCTTCGGCCATCACAGGCGCCCGCCGGCAGAGCGCCCCTCTGCTTCCAAAACCCTCTGCCTTTACTACTGATCAAAACGCCCATCCGCTGCCACAATCAGAGGTGGCCTGACTCGCCAGAGCATCCGCCAGCTCACCGAATTGTGTGCGGTCTTTCTTCAGCTCGGAGAAGGGGTCGGCTTCAAGGCGCAGAGCGTAGGGCCCTGCTGACGTGTGTGCTTCATGCTCATTGTAATCGCAGCCCAGTATGCAGTTTTGTATGCACCCATTCCGGCAGGAAACGATGGCCACGGCAACCCGCGGATTGGATGCAGGTGCAGCGCGGGCCCGGCAGAATGGCGCCCGTTGGGCCTTCATCCACTGCCCAATCACCGCGCATGGCCTCACCGGTATGCGCCCACATCGCCCTCCAATCAAAAGTGAAGTGTGGGCTGCTATCGGTGCAAGAACTCGAGCACCGGGGTTGTGATTTTAATTTTATTTTGGCTCTGAGACTCGCTGTCAAAGATCAACGCAGGGCGATCGTGGTGAACGAGTAGAATTGGGGGCCGGTCACTCTGAGTTTCTCGGACACAGTCGGGCATCTCCATTCCCTCGAAGAAGAAAACGGCAGAATTCGTCCTGCGAAGGTGGGGGGAAAACGTTGGGGCGTCAACCACACGTTCAGACGCCCGGGACCTGTGGCAATAGGACTTTTGCAAACAGATGGGGGAGATACATCAAGCTTCTGAACGAGAACTTCACGGCTGGCAAAAACCGTTTGGGGATGTCGAGGTTTTCAAATGTAGGTGGCTATTATTGACTCAGGATGATCGGCCCCCAATTTTACTCCTTCACCACGATCACCCTGAGTTGATCTTTGAAGGTGAGTCGGCTGATGCAGTCGGGAAGCTTCTGCTTTCAATTTCTGAGAAGCGTCCGGAGTACTGTTCAGGGCAGTCCCAGACTGCTCCGGCGTCTCAGAGCCAAAAGAAAATAAAAATCACAAACCCGGTGCTCGAGTTCTCGTGCCGATCAGTACCGTGTTTGATCAAGGAGTAGTTCGCCCGGGTGAGTGCTGCCTAAGAGCAGGGGGCGCCGTGAATGCCCGGGTGAGTGCTGCCTAAGAGCAGGGGGCGCCGTGAGTGCCGCGTACATCTTGAATCAGTTTTGGTTCGTGGAAGTGCACTGTGTCTTTTATATTCTGGAGTTTCTTCGGAGTGACGTCAGGTTTTCTCCAATCTGACTTCATGACAATGGAAAGGGAATAATGCCCATGCCACTTAGCATAAAAAACATGTTTGCACATGGTACGCAGCACATGTTTACTGCGCCACTGCATGGCTTGGTCATCTGAAGGAAAGCCGTAAGTAGGTTCGCCGCATTTAGCCAGTATTATTCCCTAATAGTTGGATCCTGCAACACAGACCGCAGGTCATATGCACTTGCCGGCACACTACCCAGGACTGCAGTAAGCAAGCAGGCCCTGAGTAGATCTTCCGAAGACTGAAATAATCACCACCATCTTCAGCAGTAGCAGAAATGCAATTAGGGGGCGCCTGCTCACTTTGCCAGGCTATCCAGCCAATTAGGGGGCGCCTGCTCACTTTGCCAGGCTGTCCAGCCAATTAGGGGGCGCCTGCTCACTTTGCCAGGCTGCTCAACACGGCCTCTGCGCAAGAGCAGAGCTTCCTGCTGCACAGTTTTGACCTGCTAGATTCGAATATTCAAAGCTGCAGCTTCTAGGCCTACTGTAGCTCGGGATGGTGCGCTGGAAAGCGCATGCCAATCAACCTGTGTCACAGGTTCCAATTGTTAAGAAGTGGTATAGGCTTAATGGCATACACTTGGAAGTGCCCAATAGCCTCGATTCGATCCCGCTTGACAGAACTCTTGATCTCCAAAAGCAGCTCTCGATCTCTGCGCTAAAATCGTATATAGGGCGCACCTGCCATGAAGCTGCTGACTTTCCATATGTGAATTATGTGTACTGTAGTTCATCCCATACATGTGTTGCTGTGAGACAGCAGGCATGTGCCCCACCAAATGTGCAGGCATTGATGAACATTTCAGGCTGGGAGGCGCCACAGCCGAGTCGGCCCATTTCGAGTCGGGTTACCCGACATAACCAAAGCATCGTCGCCATCAACAGAGCGGTAAGGGATCTTGAGTGAGCCATTGGAGCTGCACGCCTGCAGAAAGTGCGGATGTCGTGATAAAGGCTGACAAAGCTGCACAAAATATCTAGGAGATTGTTGCATGTCTGCATGCGTGATTTTGGTAGCTACAACTGATTCCCCTAGTGTTATCACACCGTCTAGACATGGCATAGTCAAATCTCATGGATTTCAAGTGTATGTGATGTAGATATTATACTGAGATGGGCATGTGGACGGGATACAAGTATACAATATAGAGAGCATATTGCGATCAATATACCAAGATAATGTCATAAATGCCATCCTAATTATAATCCAGACTGGTGGGACCCTGGTAATGGCTATATGAATAAATAAAACCGGCGCTTCAGCTCTGGCTCTGGCTGAATAACTACTGCCAAGTAGCTAATCCAAAATTGGCAATAGTAGTGTAAGAGAATGTCTCAGCGTATAATAGCATATGATTTTCAGCATACGGCATAATGATTGGGTAATGGCATGGTGGCCACCAGGATTATCTGACGCAGCTGATTAGATGAGTCCAGCTGTGCCCAGTCCATTTCCGTTAAATGATCGTATTTTGTGGAAGTTTGTGACGGTTCCACTGCTAATGTGTTGTGGCATAACTGCACCTTGGTTTGAGAATGTCTTATATTATAAGGGGCGGTTAAGGTGCACCATTTGCTTAATGCTCTAGGATTAAAGTATATGACTGTGCGAATAGGGAATAACGAAAAAGATCATTTCACCTGCACACGCCTTATAATTAACATACCTTAAACCAAAAAAATGCGGTGTCATAAATTGGGATTCGTTCATTCACACTTATCGATACGTAGGCAGCTACAAGAGAACCACGAGGATGTATATAATTATGTAATAAGTTGAGATCTTGGATGGTCCGCCGAATCCATGTGCTGCAACTATTGGGGTTTTACACATATAACGAGGATGCGGCCACAGATTGGCTCAATCAAGTAGAGCTCAAAGAATATGCATTCGTGTTAGAAATGCATATAAGTGAGTTACGAACGCAGGAAAAAATATTTACTTGATGTTTTTCGAGTAACAGTGGGTGGAGGTATGCATGCAGTTGAGCGTCCAGCGCTTCGTTCATATACTTAACAGCAGCAGCGCTTTCAAACCTAAAACTTTGAGTCTTTTTGTATACTGCACAGTGTACGTGATAGCTTAGTCAAAGTAGCTTGATGCATATCGTTATCATGACACAGCGGTCATTCGCGAATAACCGCGCGAAGTCGCATCGCCATAGGTCATTTGCTTGGAGTCGTGACACAAAAAATGTGGAGTAAACCACGGCGTTGAGTAATGACACAAAATGCGCGCGGAGTTTCGCCGGCGACTCCCCGTCATCATTCGCCATGCTTGAGTACGGCTCCACCGACACCCACGTTTGCTTGCGCGGAGTCACCTTCAACTGTACCATCTCGTTCAGGATGCAGGCTACCTCGCTCGTGATAAAACTCGATTGGATATCAGAAACAGTGGTCACGCGGCCAAAGGATGCTTCCTTGAGCACTGTCACAAACCGCGGCGTGTCGTGTACCACAGCCGGGTTGTGACACCTGGGACAGTAGTCCCTGTGACGAACGTGTGACGCGCGCAGTACGATACGCAAGCGCGATGTGACGAGTAGTCATAGCAGCGAGACAGTTGGTGACAGTGTACGGAAACGCAGTTGGGTGTTACGCTATCTCTGGAGACAGCGACTGTAAGATATAGGGCGGCGTTGCCAAGTTTGAGCGGACGCTCATTTTTGTTTTGCCTTCGTAGCAGTAAGTTCATCGAGACAGTTCTTGCACAGACCGCGAAAACAGCAGTGTTAAATGATACAGTAATTTATGATTTATGATACTCTTTTGTGTGTGAAGTTGTTCTCTTCTTGAAGTTGTATTCAACGACGAGTGTCAGAACTGTATCCTAACCTTGCCCTTATTCTTCCTGGGCGCCTGAAGATTGGTTGCCTCTGTGCCTGTTTCACTGTCTCTGTTGTTGTCCGCTTCCTGCATCTGCTGGTCTGTTCTTCTTCCTCCCACTTCCGGCTCCCCTCCTCCGCCCCGCTTCCTTTGAGCCATGACAGCCTCCTGCTCGCCGGCCCACCTCCTCCCTTCCCCTGTCCCTGAGCCATGGCAGCCTCTTGCTCGCCGGCTCTCTTCCCCCGCCGCTTGGGCGGCCTCCGCTCCGCCCCTCCTCCCTGTCCTCCCTCGTGGTGTGTCTTCCTGTTTCTGTGCCCTTGACCCTCCCAGGTGGCTGGAAATTCCATGCACCCCTCCACGCCTGGGCAGCAACCTCGACGCCATCTCCACCCCTCCGCCTTTCCCCCCTCCACTCCCCTTGCCGCTTTCGCTGAGCCGGCTCCTCCTCCCCTTGAGCCGTCCCCCCACATCACCTCCACCTCCACCCCTTGGATCCTCCACAATTCTTCCCTTTCTCCTTTACCGCCTCCACTCCCCTTGACCCCCGTCGCCCCCCTCCACCCCTTTCACCTTGAGGACTAGAGGGGAACGAAGTGGCCACGTCAGCAGGGGCTCCACGAGCGCGCAACCACGCATCCTCAGGCGACAACTGACCCTTGCTCTCGCCTCATCCCCTCCGTACAGCGTGGTTAAGCTGGAACCCCAGAGATGGGCATGCACGCATGAACGCCAACTTCACGCATGCATCACGAGCATCACCTCCTCTTCCGGGTTTGCTGCTGCCAAGGCGACGGCGCCGCCCTGGCTGCCACCAAATTTTGGTGTGCGCTGTCTCTGCGGCCGCACTGCCCCGGCTGCCATGCCACCGCGGCTGCCACACCGCATCTGCAACTTCACCGCCACGGCAACCTTTGCCCCTCTGGCAGCCACACCGCCGCCGCTGCCGCCTTGCCATCAGGCTGAGCTCCCCCAGGAACCTCCTTGTCGCTGCTGCCTCACCGCCACGGCAACTACCCTGCCACGGCTTCTGCTCTGCTGATGTCTTTTCTCCGCTGCTGCGACACTGAAACGACTGCAACTCATTCCTGGCGGCCACACTCCCTTGGCATTCACCTTGACATGGCAACCTGGCCGCGCCACTTCTGCGGCTGCGCCCCCACACTGCCTTGGCGGCCGCACTCCCATGCTGGCTGCCCTGCTGCTCCGGGAGGCATTGGCAGAACTCTGGAGGGCGGGCGCGAAGGTGGTGCATGCCGGCAAGGATGCCCGGACGCCAGCGCACATGGCTGCTGGAGGGGGACACGTGGAGACACTTCAGAGCTTCGGAGGGCGGGCGTGGACATCGGCCATGCTGACAAGGACGGCCGGATGCCTGTTCACGAGGCCGCCAGAAGGGGACGCGTGGAGGCGCTGAGGTTCTTCAAGGGGCAGGCGCAGACCTCAGCCATGCGGATCATTGCGGCCGGAAGCTTGCACACGAGGCTGCCAAGAGGGGGTCACGTGGAGGCGCTTAGCTGCTTCAGGGGGTGGGCGCGGACCATACCCTTGCCGACATGAAGGGCCGGACGCCTGCGCACGAGGCTTCCAGAGGGGGACATGTGGTGGGCTGAGCATGCATGAGGTGGCGGGAGTAGACCTCAGCCATGCTGACAAATTGGGGCCAAACTTGCCTTGCGCCAAATGATGACTCAGTCAGTGCCTGCCACTCCAGTTCACCATCCACATGATGCACCGCACCTGGCTGCACTTGGCTGTCGAGCCAGCCGGCTACGGATCCCAACTGGGACTCCGTTAATGGACCTGGGGGTTGCTAGCCCAAGCTCAGTGACGCCAACGCCTATGCGGAGTGCCCAATATGGTGATGACCATCTTGACACGGCTGGCACATGTGCTTCCACAATGCCAGACACTATTCAGTCCCATGCCTTTGCGCCAAATGATGACTCAGTCGGTGCCTGCCACTCCGGATCACCATCCACATAAAGCACCGCACCTGGCTGCACTTGGCTGTCAAGCCAGCCGGCTACGGATCCCAACTGGGACTCCGTTAATGGACCTGGGGGCTGTTAGCCCAAGCTCAGTGACGCCAACGCCTATGCGGAGTGCCCAGAGACAGTGAAACAGGCACAGAGGCAACCAATCTTCAGGCGCCCAGGAAGAATAAGGGCAAGGTTACCTCCAGCGAGTGCCGCACGTGAGAACGACGCTGCACGGAGGGCCCAGCTGCCATCGGATATACCCGTGTGCACTGATTCAACACGAAGAAAGGAAGCAAAACAGTCAGAGGGCGACAAGCACAGAAAGCAAACAAGCACAGGGCAGGCACAAGGACAGCCCGGCCGCCAGAGGGGGAGGAGCCGGCGAGCATGAGGCTGCCATGGCTCCAAGGAAGGAGGGCAGGGGGAGGGAGCCGGCGAGCATGAGGCTGCCTTGGCTCAAAGGAAGGAGGGCGGGGGGAAGGGAGCCGGCGAGCATGAGGCTGCCTTGGCTCAAAGGAGGGAGGAGGGAGGCAGGAGGCCGGCGAGCAAGAGGCTGCCATGCCCTCACAAGAACGACAAGGAGGCGAGAAGGGGGAGGGATTAACAAGAAGGTAATCAGGCGGAAGGACGATGTTATTACAAGGGGCAGGACAGGGTGGCACTCATTTTACAGCCGATGCGGCCTGCAGTCCGGCTGCGCACGCGTACCAGGAGGGACCGCTTAAAGGCGGAGTGCCCTTCCCGACGCAGAGTCCAATGACGGACTCCGCACCGCTCTCCTGCCCAGCTGATACCGACCCGGAGGCCAAATACCAGAGGCAGGAAACGCCCCCCAAAACCACGCGCCCGTTCCCGTAACTTTGGAAAGGGCGCGTGGTTGAGGGTCTGGGGGCGCGTAGAGAGTGCTAACAGCCCTCTTAACACGCAACTCCCGACCCATGGGCATCCACAACAACCCGCCACAAACCATACCTCGGGTTACAGGGGCGTGCTCGGGGAGCTGTCCCCACATCTTGAACATCCCAAGCAACCTTCTACAACCGGGCGCCTGCCCACCATGCACACCGTCGCCCAGAATACGGTACCGCCCACTATCACATGCAGCCCCTAAGGATCAGGCGCATGTCCGGGGAGCTGTCCCCACATCGCAGCCGTCACCAACAGCCTGCGCACTAACCCATGCGACTTCCATACACACCGTGCCTCGGTGACGCCGCACGGGTCCGGGGGCGCGTAGGGAGTGCTAACAGCCCTCTTAACACGCAACTCCCGACCCATCGGCTTGATGCCACCACCCGTCGCGGGTCTGGGGGCGCGTAGAGAGTGCTAACAGCCCTCTTAACACGCAACTCCCGACCCATGGGCATCCACAACAACGCGCCACAAACCATACCTCGGGTTACAGGCGCGTGCTCGGGGAGCTGTCCCCACATCGTGAACATCCCAAGCAACCTTCTACAACCGGGCGCCTGCCCACCATGCACACCGTCGCCCAGAATACGGTACCGCCCACTATCACATGCAGCCC
>LGRX02034442.1:0-32740 GCA_001247695.2 Cymbomonas tetramitiformis | reverse complement strand
GGGTAAACTAGAGGGTGCGCCTGCGCATGACGTGCGTGAGCCGAACGCCCACCAACCCGACCTTGTCTACAACTCTACACCCCCCTCCAAATGAACGGCCACACGACAAACGACTCTCCCTCCCATGACCTCACATCATCCGCCCCTCCCACGAGCTGCGTATACAGGCTGGGTGTGATCCCATGCGTGCAGAGCTGGCGCGGGTACACTAGAGGGTGCGCCTGCGCATGACGTGCGTGAGCCGAACGCCCACCAACCCGACCTTGTCTACAAGACCACACCTCCCTCCAACTGACGACGGCCACACGACAAACGACTCTCCCTCCCATGACCTCACATCATCCGCCCCTCCCACGAGCTGCGTACACAGGCTGGGTGTGATCCCATGCGTGCAGAACTGGCGCGGGTAAACTAGAGGGTGCGCCTGCGCATGACGTGCGTGAGCCGAACGCCCACCAACCCGACCTTGTCTACAACTCTACACCCCCCTCCAACTGACGACGGCCACACGACAAACGACTCTCCCTCCCATGACCTCACATCATCCGCCCCTCCCACGAGCTGCGTACACAGGCTGGGTGTGATCCCATAAGTGCAATGCTGGCGCGGGTAACCTAGAGGGTGCGCCTGCGCATGACGTGCGTGAGCCGAACGCCCACCAACCCGACCTTGTCTACAACTCTACACCCCCCTCCAACCGACGACGGCCACACGACAAACGACTCTCCCTCCCATGACCTCACATCATCCGCCCCTCCCACGAGCTGCGTACACAGGCTGGGTGTGATCCCATAAGTGCAATGCTGGCGCGGGTAAACTAGAGGGTGCGCCCGCGCATGACGTGCGTGAGCCGAACGCCCACCAACGCGACCTTGTCTACAACTCTACACCCCCCTCCAACTGACGACGGCCACACGACAAACGACTCTCCCTCCCATGACCTCACATCATCCGCCCCTCCCACGACCTGCGTACACAGGCTGGGTGTGATCCCATGCGTGCAGAGCTGGCGCGGGTAAACTAGAGGGTGCGCCTGCGCATGACGTGCGTGAGCCGAACGCCCACCAACTTGACCTTGTCTACAACTCCACACCCCCCTCCAACTGACGACGGCCACACGACAAACGACTCTCCCTCCCAGGACCTCACATCATCCGCCCCTCCCACGAGCTGCGTACACAGGCTGGGTGTGATCCCATGCGTGCAGAGCTGGCGCGGGTAAACTAGAGGGTGCGCCGCGCATGACGTGCGTGAGCCGAACGCCCACCAACCCGACCCTGTCTACAACTCTACACCCCCCTCCAACTGAACGGCCACACGACGAACAACTCTCCCTCCCATGACCTCACATCATCCGCCCCTCCCACGAGCTGCGTACACAGGCTGGGTGTGATCCCATGCGTGCAGAGCTGGCGCGGGTAAACTAGAGGGTGCGCCTGCGCATGACGTGTGTGAGCCGAACGCCCACCAACCCGCCCTTGTCTACAACTCTACACCCCCCTCCAACTGACGACGGCCACACGACAAACGACTCTCCCTCCCATGACCTCACATCATCCGCCCCTCCCACGAGCTGCGTACACAGGCTGGGTGTGATCCCATAAGTGCAATGCTGGCGCGGGTAAACTAAAGGGTGCGCCTGCGCATGACGTGTGTGAGCCGAACGCCCACCAACACACGACAAACGACTCTCCCTCCCATGACCTCACATCATCCGCCCCTCCCACGAGCTGCGTACACAGGCTGGGTGTGATCCCATTCGTGCAGAGCTGGCGCGGGTAAACTAGAGGGTGCGCCTGCGCATGACGTGCGTGAGCCGAACGCCCACCAACCCGACCTTGTCTGATTCGACCATACACCATTGCACGACGAGCCAAGAGACATGCCCGTGGTAAACACGCGCACGCTTGGCTCAAGTCGACAACCCTGTTGAGGGGACACCATGGGCCTTACACCAAAGACGGAGTAAGTTGTAAACACTTTAGTGTCTACGACTTACCCACCACCCGATCCTACACCGGTGGCGGATCAAAGACACAATGAATAGCACGACGAGCCAAAAGACATGCCAGTGGTAAACACGCGCACGCTTGGCTACAAGTCGAGCTATTCATTGTGTCTTTGACTGTCCTTGTTCGATGTCTTTGCTTTTCGGACTCACATTTAAAGATCACGCTAAGAGGGTGCTCTATAGACTTGACAACCTACTCAAACAAAAAATTCAAGATTCCTAATAGATCCATGCAATTGTCATTAGAAGGCGAAATGTTGTCACGGGGATCATGGCCACCATGAATGCTACTATGGCACGTGCCCCTTTAAGGACAACGATTCCTACAAATCAAGTGAGTCACTAACCACTTGAATAATACGTGACTACGGATTCCTACAAATCAAGTGAGTCGCTAACCACTTGAATAATACGTGACTACGCATGTCAAAAGAACTTCGAAAGCAAAGGAGAAAGAAAGACGCATCGGACACACAAGTGCGATATGGAAGAGCGAGTATGGGGAACACGTCCGTATGCAAATTTCGCAAACTGTTATTGTTTTTGCCTAAAGTTGTTACCTTCTCATTATGACTTTCATGAGAGGCTTCAAGAATGCTTGGCACTACACGAGAGATCCACGGTTTTGGCACTGCACAAGAGTTCAGGCATGGCTAGCACAACTTCGGGTGAGTAACACGCAAGTTCTCAAAGTTTGAAAGGAGAAGGCTCTCTCCATTCATGCACACATAAAAAATTGTTACTAGTTTTTCAAGGGATAACAACTCCATAAAAAGGTTGCAAAGCTTCCATTTCGAAAGAAGGTTCGTTCCTCGTCATTCCCATCCACAGGATGGATACCTTCTGCAAAAATAGATCGTCTACATATCTACAAAGAGCCTGGTCAACAGGTTCGCATGCGTTGCTACATACCTCGAAATCGCGGCAACATTCACGAAGGGCACCTGGTGGCACCCCAAACAAAAGCTTTCAGCTTTCGCCTCCAAACAAAAGGGGTACGAGAAAGATAACGCACCTTTAATGTGTGGCACCTCGGACTTGCACCGAGATCTCCAAACCAAGATGGTTTGGTGCTCTACCTTTGAGCTAATGCCACAAAATTCTGTTGGGTTTGAAGATTTTCTGTACCCAAGTAAGGTGGGGTTCCTAGGTGACAACACATCTTTTCAAAGAAAAACTCAAACGCAAATGTAAAACGTACCACATGTCCTATTTTTCACGGGGAACTTCGTCGTGAAGTTAGAATTCACGTCCGGTCAACCGTCGTTCCGGAAAACGCACCTCTGCAAAAACTGTGACCAAAGGCATGACCTACCCAAGGGAATACGCAACTTTCGGAAAAAATGTCCGATGAACGCAAATGAAAACGCAATTCGGGGTAGTTCTTCGCAAGGAAAGCGCCTGTTGCGTCACAATTGCCGGCAGGTTTCTCGTTTTCCCGCCAGCAAAAGGTCTGCGAATCTTGGCAGAAAATAAAAGAAGGCTTTCGCCTCCAAACAAAAGGGGTACGAGAAAGATAGCGCACCTTTAATGTGTGGCACCTCGGACTTGCACCGAGATCTCCAAACCAAGATGGTTTGGTGCTCTACCTTTGAGCTAATGCCACAAAATTCTGTTGGGTTTGAAGATTTTCTGTACCCAAGTAAGGTGGGGTTCCTAGGTGACAACACATCTTTTCAAAGAAAAACTCAAACGCAAATGTAAAACGTACCACATGTCCTAATTTTTCACGGGGAACTTCGTCGTGAAGTTAGAATTCACGTCCGGTCAACCGTCGTTCCGGAAAACGCACCTCTGCAAAAACTGTGACCAAAGGCATGACCTACCCAAGGGAATACGCAACTTTCGGAAAAAATGTCCGATGAACGCAAATGAAAACGCAATTCGGGGTAGTTCTTCGCAAGGAAAGCGCCTGTTGCGTCACAATTGCCGGCAGGTTTCTCGTTTTCCCGCCAGCAAAAGGTCTGCGAATCTTGGCAGAAAATAAAAGAAGGCTTTCGCCTCCAAACAAAAGGGGTACGAGAAAGATAGCGCACCTTTAATGTGTGGCACCTCGGACTTGCACCGAGACCTCCAAACCAAGATGGTTTGGTGCTCTACCTTTGAGCTAGTGCCACAAAATTCTGTTGGGTTTGAAGATTTTCTGTACCCAAGTAAGGTAGGGTTCCTAGGTGACAACACACCTCCTTTGCCTCTTCGAATAAAGACCGCTCTCTCCCGTTTTCTCCATTGCAGCTTGCTGCTTTTTTTTTTTAACTCTCTTGCGAGAGTCAACCGCTCGTTTTCAAATCGTAAAGAACTTCAAGTCAAACACGACTTGGTGTGGCGCAGGCAACAGGCGGGATATCTCGCCTTGCATATCATCATCGTGCGCAATCGATCGCAAGCGCCATCGACTCGTCGTGATGACGGCCATGGCCATGCATGCGATTTCGCTATCTTATTATCTTAGTTTATATTCATGCACTCATCACCTGCTTGCCATGGAATTTCTATCATTTATACCGCGACTGTATGCCTTCCCCCATGTTCTCGCAATTTATACACGTCGATTAGCCTTTCTTTAAATTTATACAAGCGTTTAGGCTCTCGATCTCAGATTCTCGCCTGTCTCCGCCGCGGCTTTTAGGGGCTTTTAGGGGCGTGTTTAGGACACCAAATCCCAATTACCCAGCTTTAGGAGGCATTTTGACACTTTAGGACCATTCTCGATTTTTTAGTAAAACTTAGTGAATTTTAGTTAGAATCCTTGTTCAAGTGCCTCCGGGATTTAAAATCCCCCTCCACGCCATCTACCTTTGGCCAGGAATGAAATCTGCACGATGCTCAAGACCTTAGCAACGGCAAGCTAGAAACCAGCAGCATGCGTCCTTCCTTCCTTTCTCCTTCGTATTGCTTCTAGTGTGACCTTACTTGCAAAACCCAGGACGGGGCCGGGACTTGCCAAGCCACATACTTACCTACCTAGCATATCTGGTAACAGTTATGTAACATTCCATGCCTGATTGCCACGTGCACTAATCTTGCACACGTGTCCGTATCACAGTGCATCATGCCTGCCACGTGTCCAACCGTGGTCATACCGTGGTAAATTTACCGGTAATATGTGGTAATTTTACCATTGGGGGTCAATTTACCGGTCATATGTGGTAATTTTACCATTGGGGGTCAATTTACCGGTCGTAGGGGGGTACCATGGTAAATTATATACAGCAATGGTAAACAATAATATATAATTACCGCGCTATAAGTAAATGTGGTAAAATCGTGTTAGAAAAGTGCCTGGTTACCAATAGGAAATTACCCACGGGATTTATATCGCCACTATTAGTGTAATGGTGGTAAAACACCAATTTACCACAATTTACCACCAGTTTACCACATTTTACCACCATTTTACCACGTTTATTTCTCAGTGTGTCATCAAGTGGAATAGAAAACATATTTTCGTCAAAATTAGCCGTCATTAGCTTATGAAGCCGTTTATTACGTTCTGAAAATGATATGGACTTGCGAGTCAACGGAGAATTTCTATCTTTTGGATCGATCGATTCTCGATTTCAGCGCAAATGACACCAGGATATCTTTAAATCATATCCTTGATCTGAACAGACCGAATCAGGAAGCGACAGCAAATGTCATTTTTGACAAAAATTGTCATCGATATTTGACATGTCATTTTTAGCCGACAGAAATGACCTACAATATTTTGCTAAAGTTACATCACTTTTTCAAAGTTCCTTCACACACACCCCTTTCACAGTTGACAGCCAATTTCTCTCATTTCAGTATGGCGACAGCAGAAACATTTCAAGCACTGAGGGAACATCATATTTTTCAGCAATATCTTGGCAACAAGTGGAGCATTGTTAGAACGCTTCAAACCGACAATCATGCAGACACCTTGCAGTTGATAATCCACTCAGATGACCCAAACGAGAAGACTGAAGAAATGTTTTACAATTTTCCCCAAAACACCTCTCCGACTGTAAATGCAGACGGTAGCCTTCTTCCAGATAGAAAAACGCGTAGCGTATAGTATAATTGAAGGCCAGACTCCAATTCTGTATTTCGTCGCTCTTAGGAACAACAAGCTTACTGTAATCGAACTGGACAGCGCAAACTTTGAGGAAGCCCTGAGCCTTCCAAGGCACACGAATCGGCTTTCGGCTTATCAAAATTTGAGAAGTAGGGCAGAACAAGAAGCAAAAAGCAAGGAATTCCTTATAGCGAGCTATGTAAACACGGCGTGGAAAGCGTCGATTACAGCTCCTTTATGGCAAAGCAAGAGGCCAGCGCCAAGGACCGATGACCTCGGCAGTGGTGGCGAAATACCTGTTGTACAGGCTACGGTACGTCCCTTTCGCGCCTTGAGCCTGTACCGGGGTGGAAGGCGTTCATTAGCTAATGAAAAAAGAAAAAGAAAAAAAAAGAAAAAATGTGACTCTTCCTACTGGAAGCGTGATATTTGAAGGTGCACAGCTGTTACGCCTGCCCCTAGTCACATGCACAATCAAGGCGGCTTCTTACTGTTTTTCAGAGCCTTCTCCTTCTCCGACCTGCTGTGTGAAATCAACATCTTGGCAGCCCATTTCACCGCGATGCTACTGATTTTCTTGAGGAGGGCCTCCGCTTCTTATTGAAGCCGAGGTGTTGCGTGAGAGCCCTTGCGTTGTGTTCATATACTGACCCTGTGGTTCCGAAAACCATCGGGTGAAAGAATACTTTATAGCCTTTGGATCTGAGTAGCTCCATAAGGGGCTCATACTTGTTGAGCTTGTCGTGAAGGGACGCATACCAGCGCGTGTCCCACGTGAAGGCCACCTCTATGAGGTGGATTTCCCCCACATCCTCCTTGCGGGTGTTCTCCGGCCTGCCTGGGGGGGCGTCCCTGACGTCCTCTGCACCCTTGATCATGACAATATCCACGAAGTGTGGTATGTCGTCTGGGGGGTCCTTCGCCCCCGGGTGGTCCCTTCCGTCCCTACGGCACTGACCCCTTTTGAGTATGAAGTCTGGTATCGGGCGCGTGCATCTGTTAGTCCCGTCGAGTCCAGCGTGGTGCGCGATCCAGATCGGACTGGCACCCGTTCGACCCTTCCTGATTGCTTCGTAAAGGGTCCTTGCCACTTCGTTGTGCCTGGCTGTGGCCATGTTCATGCTGGTCTCGTCTTTGCATCCCGCCAGCCTGTGTGCCGGGGTGTCCCTTTTCCCGCAGAGGGCGCAGTCCGGGTCCGGGTATTTGCCCGGCCATATGAGGTGCTTTCTGGCAGCCGTCATGAGGACCCCAAACCGGCATCTTAGGATCAGGGACCTGAATGTCGGTGGAGTAACCTTCCAGAAGTGATTGGATATTCCTGGTATCGACTTGTCTTGGAGAATTTCCCGCGGGGGCTCCTCCACTCTTCTTCCCATGTGTGCCTCGACCGCGGCAGCGTCGGCGTGGCTTGTGGCGGCCCTGTCTCCGTTTCCCCGGTGCATGGCCTCCCGGTCCCTGTTCCTCTTTCTTCTTCTTGCTGGGGCTGTCTCCTGGTAGGCGTCTATCGCTTGTTGTGGGACGTCCGTCAGGTTTTGGAGTTCCGACTCTCCCAGGTCCAGGGAACATATCAACCTCCTATGGCCGGTCTGTGGCCGTACGATGAAGGCTGTGGCCGAGGTTTGGCCGAGGGTGCTTTTGCTTGTTGGCCGAGACGAATTATGTAAAATTTTGAAAATTTCCCCGAAATTGTGCGATTTTTATGATATTGCCATACTTAAAATTAAAATTTTGCGCCTGCGGCGGGCAATTTTAGATTTTGGCCGAGATGGCCGAAACTTGGCCGATGAAAATTTTGAGTGTTGGCCGTACGACATAAAAGTTTGATATGTTCCCTGCCCAGGTCCATCCCCATCATCGAGCGGCACAGTCCGTCTATTGGGTCCGCGCATTCTGCCTCCTCTATCGCCTGCATCATCTCCCTGTCTGGCGAGTTCATGGTCTCCTCCTCGCCCATGTCTAGAGGCGACCCCCGCGCCTCATCGAATTCCCAGAGTAGGTCCCACTCGTCCTGAGTGGTCACTTGATCCCGCGGGTGTACCTGCTCCTGGTCGCCCGGCTCCCGTCGCATCGGCGGGCCGCCCTGGCTCCAGGGAGCGTGCTGCAATTCCTCCAGGAGCATCAGTTCCTGGAGAGTCTCCCCTGGTGTCTCCATTTCCGCGTCCTGTTGGCCCCGGTCGGGGTCTTGGGCCGGCCCGGGGGCGCCGGTCGTGGGGTTCGCCGTTATAGAGCCCTCTACCGAGAGAGCTCCTTCCCGATTTCCCCTGCCGGGTGTCCCCCATTCTTCCCATGGGCTGCTCGGGGGTTGTAGCCATTTCCTCACCGACTTGTGCTGTGTCGCTTTTAGGGCAATCCTTTCTGCCACATACCTTTCCACCGCCCCCTCCCCTTGTAGGGGCCTCATCGATTCACCATCTCGGGCATTGGCCGTGAGCGTGTACATGGTCCTGTTGTCCCATGGTTCAATTTGGGTGGTTCCCTCCATGTTTTCTGCTGCCTGTTTGGCCGCCTCATCTGCCTTGTCGTTGCCCTTCACCCCCGTGTGGCTTTTGACTTTCCTGAGTGAGACCTCTGTTCCCTTGCTGTTATGCTGTTCGACCAAGGAGAGTATATCCTCAAGCAAATCCCTGTGTCTATGGCATTCCATCGTGTGGGGTCTGGACAGCATGTTGAGAATTTGGTACATACTGCAGAGGCTGTCCGTGCAGATTGCTATCTCGCTTGGTGCTGTGCGTTCCCTGGCTCTGAGTGCCGCGTGGATCGCCAGGAGTTCCGCTCTGTTGATGGTGAGGTGTCCACCCGTCGACCACGTACCTCTCCAGGTTCTGGGGCTTTCATCCCCTCTGGGGTCCCAGTAGGCCGCCCCCACTCTATGTAACCCCCCTTCTTCCTCTGGGTCCAGTCGCGACCCATCCGTATAGAGGAACGAGGTCGCGTCCCAGGCTTTGTTGATTTCCCCTAGGGTTCTGGAAAGTCTGGTTTTGTGCTTAATGGGACACGTGGGGAACCGCTCCCTCACCTCCGTGTGTCCCCTGTCCCTGTCTTGTCTGCTGAAGAGCATGGGAGTGCGTTCCATGGCCTTTAGCCATCTGGCCCTCGAGTCCTCTTTGATCTTGTCCAGAGGCCATGCAGTGTTCGCCGCATGGTACTCCGTGATCGTGACCTCGGTGAGTCCTCTGTCGCGCCATGTTTGTCTCATGGCCCTCGCTGCCTCCGGGGTGCAGTCTTCCTTGGGGACCTCGCCCCCTTCGTTCCCCCATCCCTGTCTGCGCGACATGCTCGGTATTTCCCATTTTCTCATCGGGTGGGGGTCGAAGATCATGTCGTATTGACTAGCGTTCTCCATCGCGTTTTTAACCGCTGCCATGTCGGACACGGCTTCCGAGGTGTGGACCCTCGGGTTGGCCGGCCTGAGATTCCGAAGCGTGTGGTATTTACGGACCGTGCAATACGTACTGCGCTGCAGGGCTTTCCCGACGAGTTCCGCCGCCCCTTCTGGGTCCGGGCAGAATTTTTGCCATCCCTCTGCGTTGGCAACAACTAGGATCCTAACTCCCCAGTTGTTGTAGTCCTTCTTCGTGACACCTGATACTGTGGTGCCTCCCCAGTGGTCTGGGGGAAGGAACGTAAAGCTTTTTCTTGGGATTACCCCAAATTCATGTATCCTAGTATCTCCATATCTCCTGCAGTATGCCTTGGCTGGTGTTCTCGTCCAGGCCGGGTAAATTCCTACCCCCAGTACCGGGGTTTTCGCCATGGTGGACATCAGAGCCTCCTGAAGCGCTTTGTCCAGGTCTGCCGCTGTGTACTCCGGATTGAACTCGAAGGCGCCCAGCTCTCCCCAGTGAGTGTCCCATGCAGACCCTTTGGATCCAAAAATCTTGTCCCTGTCGAACTTGGAGCAGTATGTCGCCGTGTGGCTGTGTACGTTGAGCGGCGACGCGAATACCTCCGCCTGGATTCCGAAGGCCTCCTGGAGCGCCTGCATAATTTCCGGAGGGAGCGTCCAGTGATTCTGCAGTGCAGTTTTCTTGACTTCCTCTTCCTCCTCGCAGGAATATCTTTTGAGCAGGAGGACCACTTCTGTGGCGAACCCGTGGACCGTGCCCAGCTGTGGCTCCCGCTCCTCGAAGGACCGCCGTCGCTCCTCCCCCGCCCTTGTGTGGGTCTGATCTGCGCTGTTCGTGCCCGTCGCGGCCACAAATCTGTCGTAGAGCCTGTTGAGTACCTCCTCTTTGAGGGCACCCACCATCTTACCCCGCTCGTCGTGTGCGAACACGTGGTGCCTGCCTGTCTCCGACGTGAGCGTGCACTTGCCTGAGGGTGCTGCGTCCCAGTCTGGGTTAAAGGGTTCGGTGTCAATGTTGAGCTTGGTGACCCCCGGCCAGTAGTGGGCATGCCTCGTGGGAGTCCCTGACAGTGGTTCTCTTTCTGTGGGGCTCCGAGCCTGCTGATCTTCCCGCTCCTTGTTGTGGAACATGTCGGTCTCTCGTTCGGCCTGGCTCGGGTTCATCCCCGCAATTCCTCCTGTCAGCAGGGTGTCCTCTTCAACCCATGCCTCCCCTTGCGGGCGAATTGGCCCGAGCAGGTATTCCCTGCTTCCCCAGTGCGTCCTAACCGCCAGGATTGTGGTGCTCTCGGACGCCTCAACGGCCTGGGGTTCCTCCTCCGTTTCTTCGAGCACTTCCGGATCATTGGCAGCCGTTGGGCCAGTGCCTACCGAGAGCTCCATGGTGTCGATCCTCCACCACTTGTTCCTGCTCCGGTAGTCGTTGACAGGGGGGTGCGTTGCCCATACGGCCTGTTCGCTGCTTATGAGGTGCGTGGTCATCAGCCTAACCGCATCTCTTGAGAATCCGATTTTGGCTGCATGCCGGAACAGCTCCCCCGTCCTGACATCCCCTTTGGCTACTTGAGCGAGGACCCATGTCCTCAGCATCATGATTTGCGCCTTGGTCCATTTCCACTTCGTGCCTCTGCCGTCGTCCAGGCTAACCTTTGCGATCGGGCAGGGGCTTGTTTCCCCCTGAAGTGCCTGTGCGGGAGGGTTCGGCCTGGGTCTGATCTCCTCCCTCTCCGCCGTGGCCTGGGGGCTTCGTAGGGTCTGCCTGGTCCTTTTCGCTCCGACCTTCGGGAGTTCCTGGGCGTGCCCGGGGATCTTTGGCATCGTGTCTGTCTGGGTCTGCCTGGTCGGGCTCTTCTCGACTTGCATTGGTCCTGCGCCGGCCTCTTCTTGGATTTCGTCATCCCCCTCCTCGAAGGAGATTGGGTCATGAGTCTCTCTCTCCCCGTGGAACACGTGGTGGCGTTCCCGTTGTTCCAACTCTCCTATGCGCGCCATGGTTGGGCCTCTCATGGCCTCCCGGTACCTCCTGGAGGTCGTCGCCTCTCTGCCCTCTGGGGGCCCATGCAGCCCGATCCAGGACTCCCATGTCGCTCCCGTGGTAGACCTATTCCATTCCTGCCACTTGTCAATCATGTAGCACACCCAGACTCCACATTGGTACCCGTCCCGCTGGTGTGTGACCCCCATGCTGGAAGCCGTTATGTTGACCGGCGGCCATCCCGGCGGTCCTGCCCATTGTCTCAGTGCCGTCAGTAGGCGCGCGTCCTCCCCCCCCCATCGGGTCATAGAGGTAGACTGAGACACTGGTGTCCTCATTTCTCCCGAAGAGGAGCACGTTCCAGTGGCTGCCGTCGCAAGTCAGGACGAAGGAAAATCCCCCGTCCCGAACCGTTTCCATCGTGTTGCGCATCTGCGCGTCGTATTGGTCAGACTGCTCGAACATGATTCCGTTGAGGGCATCCGCGAGTTTCGTCTGGTGCATCGACACCGTGGCCACGTCCGTTGTACAGAGGCTGTGGGTTTCCACTTGTATGGAGCTGAGCCACGCCTCCCTGCCCCTGGTGTCCGAGAAGACTCCTTCCGTCCTGTGCCTGGGGGGGCCCTCCCTCCGGGGTGCAGGTCCGCTTCTTCCTCCCCCCTTCAGGAGGCTGTCCGCATGGGACCCTTCAGTGCGGTTTCCCCGCATTGCCCTCCTGCAGTCCATCGCCTCCTTCTCGGTGAGTCTTGCTCCGGCTCTGGCTGCGTGTCGCAGGTCTGAGAGGGTTTTTTCCGCCTTGGGTCTTACACCCACGGAGTCCATTACCATGACCCTTCCCCCCGGGTCCTCTAGCAGGGTGGGTCTGACTCCAATATCGTGGCATTTAAAGGCGTCCTCGTGGTCTTCTTCATCCTTGGCGCAATAGCCTGTCGCCAATGTTTTAAGGCGTTTCTGGCTTGCATGGAGGTCGTGGGGGGTCCTCTTCTTCCCGCGTGCCACAGCGATCGCGGGCCCCATTTGGATTGAGTGAGGTGGAAGCCCGCTTCCCAAGTGGTTGGTTCTTCCTCGTTGACGGCCTGGGGTTCTGCCATTCTTTGGAATCCCAGAGCGTTGTGTGCCTCCTGGGAAGGTATAAACTGAGGTTTGAGGGCAAGGTTCCTCGGGTTGTCCCAGAATTGCGCATCGTTGGGCTTGTCAGCAAGCGCTTCGCATATATATGGGTATAGCATGAGCATGAAGGTTCGCATGCGCCCTTGAAACCTGGCCGGGACTTTCGCTTTTGCTTCTCTGAGGCTGCACGCACGGGTGCCCCCCTGCGCCACATAGAATCCCTCCTCCACGAAAGGGAGCAGGGGCAGCAGCGTGGTTAGACTAAGCGGGATCTCCTCTTGGTCCTTGACTGAGTAAATCTGCATGCTCTCTTCCCCCGTGTCCTTGTTCATGACCGTTCTGTGTCTGCCTTCGAGTGCACTCGGGAAGGGCTTCCGAACCGCATTCGCTAACTTGGAGATAACCCTGTGCTGGGTGTTGATCAGGTCCGCCAGTAGCGGTCCAGATCCTGTGAGCAAGACTTGGTGCTCACGTAGCACCGCAAGTTGCCGGGCTGTGCAGCACCTGTCGAGTTCCCCAGTTCTGACTGTACCGTCCACCTGTCCCTGTCTGCGGTTGTAGTGGTACCTGACCAGCCCCCTCGTGGTGGCGCTAAGTTGAGAGGTCTGTTTGACGTGAAAGGCCTCATTTTCTCTGAACACCTCTCTCGGCCTCTCTCGAAGGTCCTCCCTGGTGGCGGTGGCCATCTGCAGGGCGCTCGCCACACTTTGTGCGTACGTGGCCAGCAGCGGCGTGTGTCCAAGCCCGTAGGAGGTTTTCGGGAGTGCCGTGTAGCAGTTAGCGGTGCCTCTTGGCAGTCCATTAAGGAGCTTGTACGCCCCGCCGATAATCGCGTCTAGGTCCTCGATTTCCTTGGTAGAAAAAATCCCTAAGGGGAGGGCATACCTAAGCTGTCCTATAACTGCAGAGCGAAGGACCTCCTCCTGCTGCCCGCTCGTTAAAGGGGAGTGGAGGAGCGCCTGTATCCTTTCCCTTGCCTGCAGAAAGGAGGCTTGCTTCTGGACCGTCCAGTCTCCCGAGAGGGCGACCTGCATCCCAAGGTACTTGTATGGGTCATCCGGGTGGATGTACGGGAATCCATGCCTGCCTACACCGGGGGTGTGCATGGTGACATCCTCGTATGTCTCCTCAAGGATCGGGGATCCCTTTTCGTCCGTTCCCGTAATTCCGCATTTAGCCTTGTTGATTCGAAGTCCACTCCAGTTGGAGTAGAGCTCCAGCTTCCTGCGGCCTGCTACCTACACCTCGGAAGTGGGCGAACCGGGGCTGTGCTTGTGTTTTTTACTTGCAAATGTTTTTCAAGTAGGACTCCGTAGGGAACTTATGGAACACAACCCGGCGGTGCTTTGCGGCTTCATTCATCTCCGCGTCTTGGGCGGCTTGCAGATTTTTAACGACGCCGCCCGGCTTCACCTTCGCCATGGCGCGGGCGAATTGGTCGAGCCCGCTCCCCTTTTTTTCGGATTCGCCTCCTCCTCTTCCTCTTCCTCTTCCTCCTCCTCCTCTTCATCTTCGCTCTCTGAGTCGGACGCATTTGCAAGCGCCCACTTGCGCTTGTATTGCTTGTACTTCTCCTTGTCGGCGTCCTTGCCCATTTTCTTGCGGGCAAGCTTGAATTGGTCGTACGTTAACATACCGCTCGGCATTATTCCGCTTAACGCTTCGCTACGCGCTTTTTGTAACTTTTTAAGGGAGGGAGGTGGTGCTGCGCAGGTTACGGTAACGGCGGGTCGCTGAAAAGGTTTTCAAATTCCTGCAAAGTAAGCACCAACTCCCTCCCTTAACGTTTCGCCGCCCGTGTTTCTTTGGAAGAGCAAGGAAGCCAGAGTATCGCGGTCACACGAGGTCAACGCATTCCGTATTCGCATCGGACGCCCCAACTTGAAATGACTTCTGCAATTTCGATCGCCAGGCGTTAGATTCGTCGAGCAGTCGGATTCGAATCGCGCCGCGCGCATGACCATGCCCAGGGCAACGCAAAGAGTTTCCGTCGTCTTCGGGTTTTGTTTTTTCTCCCCCGCAAGTTGCACATAATCAGAAAGGCCTTTACAACCTTTGAAAAAACCGTTTTCACCATTGTAGTCTGCGCCCAAGCCCCCTTCTTTTGAGCTCAACTTTGTTTTTCATAAAAGGGATAAGTTTACATCGGGGCCGACATTTCATTTAAATCCACATCGGGGGCCGACATCTCATTTTAATCCACATCGGGCGGAACACTTCATTTAAATCCATCAGGCGAGACACTTCATCTTAATCCACATCGGGGGTAGACATGTCATTTTAATCTACATCGGGGGCTGACATCTCATTTTAATCTACATCGGGGGTCGACATCTCATTTTAATCCACATCGGGTGTAGACATCTCATTTAATCCACATCGGGGGTATGCATTGCATTCAACGTAAGGATATAATGTAAACGAAACATAACTATGCAAATCCAACCGGTAGATATGTAAATCATATTGCGATGAAAATATCTACCGGTTGGATTTGCGAAATAATGTTTTTTGAGCGTCCAACAGTGAAAACCTGTTTTATTTCGCCAAACAAGACAGTCTTTCATCGTTTGCGGCACCAAAAAACAGTATTTCGCAAATCCAACCGGTAGATATGCTCATCGTAATACGAGCTACATATCTACCGGTTGGATTTGCGTAGTTATGTTTCGTTTACAGTATATCGTTGCGTGTGTATTCTGTCTACGCATGCTATGAAATGGCGACCCCCGATGTGGATTAAAATGAGATGTCTACACCCGATGTGAAACGTTTAGGCTTGTCAGCCCCCGATGTGGATTAAAATCAAATGTCGGCCCCCGATGTGGATTTAAATGAAATCTCGGCCCCCGATGTAAACTTATCCCTTCATAAAATTAACCGTTTTTATTTGCACGCCCGCCTGCACCCTGAGGCATGGTATAGACATGGCCATGTTTGCGTCGTTGCTTCCTTGGGTTTTGCATTTGGGGCATTGATTTGGGCAATGTTGCGCCGCGGAAGATGTCTACCTTGTGTTCGTGTGAATGCTGTTCGAACCCTGCCATGCTTGGGCATCTCTACTCACACAGGTACAAGGTAAACATCTTCCGCGGCGCAACACAAGGTAGATAGTGGGATTTACTGCCAACATTGTCAAAAAGCGGCCATGTTTGCCAAGTGCTTTTGGGCATTACTCAAACATGGTCCGCTTTATGTACGTTTTGACCCAATGTTGGCAGTAAAACGGGGTAGAACTTGTGCTGACATGGCCGCGTTTAACCATCTAGACTGTATACATTGTTTGGAAATTGCCATGTTCACATCTTTCTCATGATGGTGGTACACGTTACGCACGTGGGCAAAAGGGGTTTGCAGGCACAATAGGCGATGACATCGCGCGCAAAGAGATTGGCGGAGGGTGGGATTCCGGAGGAGATACGGAGGGTCAATCCTGCCAAAAGAGCCACATTTGCATATCGCTTTTCAAATTCTCCGGGTGAGGGCGATGGGTTGACGACGCCGCCGCGTGCGGACGATGCCTCCAAGAGGCAACGTGTCCTCGAATGGGATGCCAATCCCGCGAATGGGTTTATAGATTTGGTTGAGGAACTTTTTTGGGAAGGAATCCTTCTGGCGGAAGAATACGACATTCATCCGGCACGCGCCACCTTCACTGGCATTGAACGCGATGGCATGACCGGGTAGGGCCCTACCTGCCTTGCTATGGGCACCACCTTTGGCGAACTCTGTGTGGACATGGCCCTACCTCGCACGGGGATGGGTCAGGTATGGCCGTGTATGGCCGTGTATGGCCGTGTTCGATGCAGGTCGGACCGAAAAGCACGGAAATTCCTGCTACATGCGACCTTGTGCGCCGGAGGCCCTGGCCAAATTTTTACTTTAGCTACCTCGCCTGTGACATGTTAAACTATCATTGTGGTTCGTCGAATAAGGGGTGTTGCGGCACGATAATGGTATGGGTAGGGCCATATCTGCCTTGCTCTGGGCACTACCTTGCTTTGGCTAACCCGGTGAGAACATGGCCCTACCTCGCACGGGAAGGCTGGGGGTAAGCATGGCCGTGTTCGGTACCGCAGGACGGAGCAGATCGGGGATGCCAATTATGCCAACGCGATCTCGGCACCAGGAGGAGGCCATGTCCATACTGCCATGACACAAGCTCTCCCCCACGCCGAAGTCATTGAAACCACAGCTATTACTTCGCCCCCATATACCCAACTCCGAAGCCAACTCCGACCGCCGCGACAAGCACTCAGACGACTCCATGCTGCCCGGTCAGCGTTCAGACACGGACTCGGACGACTCCTCGTTGCCAGGCCTGCGTTCAGACACGGACTCGGACGACTCCTCGTTGACAGGCCTGCGTCCGGATCAGGGAACATATCAACCTCCTATGGCCGGTCTGTGGCCGTACGATGAAGGCTGTGGCCGAGGTTTGGCCGAGGGTGCTTTTGCTTGTTGGCCGAGACGAATTATGTAAAATTTTGAAAATTTTCCCGAAATTGTGCGATTTTTATGATATTGTCATACTTAAAATTAAAATTTTGCCCCTGCGGCGGGCAATTTTAGATTTTGGCCGAGATGGCCGAAACTTGGCCGATGGAAATTTTGAGTGTTGGCCGTACGACATAAAAGTTTGATATGTTCCCTGGTCCGGATCCAAGGTGATATGCCGCATTATGCCTGAACACGGCCATGTCTACTACTGAAACGATGTGGGCATGGCCCTACTCACACATTTTTGGTTCTTTTGCAACAGGCAACGCAATGTCACCATCCATTCCTGCATGCCCCATTCAAGCGAAGAGAAGAAAACGGTGTGCACGCCGCAAGAGTTTTCGACATGGTGGCAAATGCGAAGGGCCCCCGTTCGAGAATACGGGAGTGCATTGCCGATCCACTCCACCTAGAGGACTACTCGGCGAACATCGAGTATGCCGGCCACCATTGGGCATTGGAACCTCCCGTCCACCGAAATCTTGTCATGATCAAAGACGCGGTTTTGAAAGTGGTGAGCGACGACGACATTTCTATGGCTCCGCCGGACGAGTTGAACTTGACCAACTGCGAGCAACCCACTTTGAATGACCACGACTCCATCAAGAGCAATGATGTCATGAGTTCCGACGACGCCCGCCCCGATGCCGATGCCGCCCTCCGCACACCCGATGATGCTCTTGGCCTCCGATGCCGACTCTCCGTACTGAGGCCGTGGCCCAAGACTCGCGCCGATGCCACCACCTCCGCACACCCGATGATGCTCTTGGCCTCCGATGCCGACTCTCCGTACTCCGAGGCCGTGGCCCAAGACTCCCGTGCCGATGCCACCACCTCCGCACACCCGATGATGCTCTTGGCCTCCCATGATGCAGACACCGAACCCATCGTCCGCGAGGTAGCCGACGAGGCCATAGTGTGTACTCCGCTAAACCTGGCGTTCCCACACACTATAGCGAGGTACAGGTATGGCTTCAAACCCGGTGTAAACATGGCGCTGTTTGTATATGTTTCTTGGAATACACAGGGTGAGCATGGCAATGTTCGTCCGCGGTTTCGTGCAGACGCCGCCGCGGAGGTGTGGAGAACGGTCCACGCGCAAGGGACGCTCAAAAGAAGCCATGTGGTTGCAATCGTTGCGTGGAGAACGACATGACCAAGTGCGTGTCAAAGAGAGCCATCTACACACACAAACGGCTGTACGGTTGGCATGTACCTCCACAACCGGATCCGGATGCCGTGCTTCCTCTTAGGCCGCCTACCCCACATGATTCTACCGAACCTACTTTGGAGACAGTAGAGATCATGGATGAATTCGGAGAGCAGAATTGGGGAGGGGGGCCTGTAGGAGATGACGATGGTCGCGGCATATCCCCAAGCCCTCCAAGATCCCCCTTCCCGTCTGAGCCAGAAGGTGAGAACCTATTGGACATGGCCATACCCGCCTTGTAAAGCATAAGGTAATGGTTGAGCACGGCAATGTATGCCTAATATCTTCCCAACGTGCTCGTTGCAGACGCCGCCCCAACTCGGCAAGAACATGACGACACCGCCGGTTTTCACGTGAGCGTGACCTCCACACGCACGCACGAGGAGCTCCTCAAAATCGAGTATGAGTGGGAGAAGATGATGCATTTCCTCAACCACATCGAAGGCATTGACTTCGACGAGTACGAAGGGTGGATGAAACCCGGCAATTTCGACGATATGTATCCGGAGGATGACGTGCACATCTCTCTTCATTGCGGCAACCAGTCGTGGGATGTGACATTTCCTATCGGGGAGTGCCTTGTGGGAGTGCGGTCGCACCCTATGTTCATCCCCCATCGAAATGATGGCATGAGTGGTGCCGCACACGAAGCGAATGACGAGGAGATGGATGTAATCAACGAGATATTGAAGAGCTTGGAGGAGATGGCAAAGGTGCGACCTGCAAATAACACAACAACCGCGATGTCACTTGCTGCTGCTTAACAGAGACGGTGAAATAAACGGTGGATATAACGGACGACGGTGGGTTATATGCGTGTTTTTACAGTCTCCACAAACTCTGTGAAGCTGGGACGAGGTGCTCGGGTGATTCGCAGTCTAAGATACATGAAAATAAAATACAGGGGTTTTATTTTCCCCACCACTGATGACAGGCGGAGCTGACTTGGCACCTGAGGTCGAGGGGTGACAGAAAGACCAGGGCTCCCTCCCCAAGGGGGGGGGGAAGTCTGTGTCTCCGTGACACCACCTCACCCCGAAGAGGTGAGGTGCCAAAGCAGGCATGCAAGCTAGAAAGCCCTAACCCTAAACCATACAGATAGTTACAGGCCCAATGGGACCTTTCTCAGTCCAGCTAGCTGCGGATCCCCGCTTGGGCGCTGGCCCGGAACATTCTATAGGCTAACGGAGTCAGGCATTGAAGGTTTGAGGTGTCTACTGAAGTCTAATGAATACACGGAGGTCCACACATGTTGGTGTCGGCGATTGGCGACGATGCGGAACTCGATGCTTACTTGGAGCTGCCGCTGCCAGACCCGCTGAAGGACGGGATCCACGGGGTGGACCGGAAGGCCGGCCAGTCAACGTCATCATCCTCGTGTTGCACGATGGAAAGCGCCGCAGGCGCGTCGTCATCGCTGTCGCTGTAAGCCGTGGGTGCCCCCTTGGGAGGGTCGATGCCGCGATGAGGGGGCGGCTCAACCGAGAAGCGGACAGATAATGCGGCCGCGTCAGGTGGAGGAGCCGCATCCTGCGGTGCAGGCTCGAGCTCGCGGAGGGCGTGGGCCTGCGGCGCGTCCGAGGGCGGCCATGCGGACATGGAAGGGGGTTTGGGTGGAGCACGGGGTGCGAGGGCGGGAGCACGCCCTGGTGCGAAGGCCTGGACACACACGTAGGGGCAAATGCCGTCGGAGTCCATGTGGCCGGTCGTGACGGCCCACAGGCGGAAGCACGTCACGCACGGCATGCCAGTGCCGTCCCATACCAAGTAGCGCCCGCCCGCATCGTTCTTCTTCCAAGTCCCCTCGGGCGGGATGAACTTGCGCCTGCTCAGGGAGTGAAAGGACCCGGCAGGCTCCTTCCCGCCACCACCACCGGTGCGGGTAGCACCACCAGACGAAGGCAAGGCAGGCGCGGAGAGTCGGGCAAGGGCGGACTCGTCACGGAAAACCTTACCAAGCCGCAGGGTGAGGGAGGCGAAGGTGAAATTGTTGTTGGTGCTGAGCTCGCGCAGCACCACCAGATATAATGGTGTAACGTAGGGGGACTTGGCCGCGGACGATCGGAGGACGGTGTACACGTCCTCCACCAGGCTGCGGTCGGTGTAGTCAGGGTACAGCCGGCGATGCTTGTCCGCGAGGGTGCGCACGACAGCCAGTTGGGGGGCGGGCTCGATGGTCTCGTCAATCACAGTCGAGCGAAGGCGGACCCAGAAACGATGGGTGTCGGGGTCGCCAATGCCCTCGACCTGGTAGCGAAGGCGCTGTAAAGCGCAGCGCCCGTCGTGCGGGAAAATCTCGGCGGACTCCTCGTAGAGGGAGAGCGCCATGCCGCGTAGAACAGTGGGGAGCACGGTAAAAATGAGCTCGTTGATGGTGTAGTGGTAGTACTCGTACTCGAAGTCCAGATCCAGAAGCTTGAAGACCTCGTCGCGGGAGATAGGACCGAATACGTGGGACATGTTTGCCAGCAGGACGGCGAAGTCAGTCTCGGAATCCGGTCCATCCAAAGAGAGGCCCACGTTCGACTTGAATCCATGCGAACGAAGAAGCTTGGCCAGTTCCTCCCCATAAGCGAAGGCGTAGTCCATTTTCTCAGTGAATTCAGTACGCTGGGAGGCTCGCACAGGAGTGGATGTCCATACATCGCTGTTTTGATGAAACTCGACAGCAGTTGGTGAACGTGACACCGGCGTAGGGCGGGTGATCAACGTGGACATGGGCACCACCGGCTCGCCAGATGAATCCCCAGACGGACTGGAGGCACTGGGGGTAGGGGAAGCCCCGCCCGTGGGTCGGGCAGCGCGAAGGCGACTGCCAAGCGAAATGCGCTCCGCGGACATTGCTGGAAGCACGTAACGTGAAATGCTGAAAAAGTCGGTGTGGTAAAGTCGGGTGTGGTCGAGGACAAGGTGCTCGAGTAATTTCCCGGTGCCAAGGGGGACGCGGGGTGAAGATGGCGGCAAAGAGGACGAAGGTGCTCAGCCGAATTTGGTGAAAAGCGTGAAAGTTACCGCACAAGGTACGGGATCAGAGAATCCGAAAGCGTGAGCAACCCCGCCAGTGGTGAGGCCCAACACCTAACAGAGACGGTGAAATAAACGGTGGATATAACGGACGACGGTGGGTTATATGCGTGTTTTTACAGTCTCCACAAACTCTGTGAAGCTGGGACGAGGTGCTCGGGTGATTCGCAGTCTAAGATACATGAAAATAAAATACAGGGGTTTTATTTTCCCCACCACTGATGACAGGCGGAGCTGACTTGGCACCTGAGGTCGAGGGGTGACAGAAAGACCAGGGCTCCCTCCCCCAGGGGGGGGGAAGTCTGTGTCTCCGTGACTGCTGCACTTTGAGGTAATGAGGTTTGAGGTGAGGTTTAAGGTGAGGATGCTAGAAACAGGGTCCATAACCTGGGTCCATAAGGGTCCATAACCTGCTAGAAACAGCTCAAACAGGCAGTGGGGATTCGCTGCCGACGGTGAACAAACGGATCACTAGACTCGTATAGATGGACATAAATACTGAGTCTAGGTCACTAGCTGTACACCGAGAATGACACACTGGATATGACACCTGACTGTACGAACTAGTCAGGCTGTCATTTCCAGCAGAGGATATGCACGGGCTAATAAGGTACTGGACATACATGGTCATGTCTTGTCATTTCTAAATGCAAACAAGGCGAACATTGCCATCTCCGCACAGTTACATGGCAATGTCCGTCCCATTTCTATAATTGTTGTGTCAGTTTCGCAGGACGCTTCTGGTAAGGATAACCATGCCTTCATGCTCGTGCTCGATCTCTTGGAATGGAACTTGGAGCATGGCCTTAGTCAAGGGTCCTTTAACGACTTGTTGGAGATACTTCGTCAAAATTTGCCGAAGATGTTCCCGGAGGGCGTTCTACCGAAAACCTACCAAGAGGCCATATGCCATCTATCCATGTACAGTATGGCTTGCCTTATAAGTCGGTGGACATCTGTGCAAATGGGTGTTGCAGATTCGACGGAGAGCACGCGATGTGCCAGACATGCTCGACGTGTGGCGCCGATAGATGGGCCCCGGAGATGCTCGAGAAGCCGTTGGCGAGCCGGAGAGGAAAGTCCACGTTTTATTATTGGAACCTCCCGGACCTTCTCAAAAGGAATTTTGCACACCCTGAGCTGTGCGTGGACATGCAAGCGCACGCCCACCATATTCCATGCGACTTGACCGCAGGAAACATATCAAACTTTTATGTCGTACGGCCAACACCCAAAATTTCCGTCGGCCAAGTTTCGGCCATCTCGGCCAAAATCTAAAATTGCCCGCCGCAGGGGCAAAATTTTAATTTTAAGTATGACAATATCATAAAAATCGCACAATTTCGGGAAAATTTTCAAAATTTTACATAATTCGTCTCGGCCAACAAGTTAAAGCACCCTCGGCCAAACCTTGGCCACAGCCTTCATCGTACGGCCACAAACCGGCCATAGGAGGTTGATATGTTCCCTGCTTGACCGAGGAGGCGATGGGAACTATGTGGGGTAAGTGAAAATTTCCAGTTCCCAATTGTGAAAGTAATGCCCTGATATCAGTTGCACATGGCCATGTTCAAACCCTGCTCAACTGGAAACCTACCGGATATGGCCATACCGGGGCCTTGTTCTCCTGGAAACCTACTGAGCATGGCCATTTCCCCTACCCGGTTATCGCAGACAGTCGAGCATGGAGGCAACGGCGGGAAAGGTACCCCAAGTTCTTCAACGATCCCCGCAACGTGGTGATCTTAGGATGTGCGGATGGCACCACGGTGTGGAAGGACCTGCGCGGAGTTTTCCCGGTGACGTTTCAATACCTCAATATGCACCCCACCATCCGCGGCAAGTTCGTGAACATGGAGGTGTTTGGGATATGTAGCAGCTCGAAGCCAAAAAGCACGCAACCTATCTACGAGCTATTTGTGGACCAGCTGCTCGAGTTATGGGATGGCGTGCCGTGCTACGACGTCGTGAAAAAAGAAAACTTCAACTTGAGGTGCACGTTGTTCAAGATGCTGTTTGACATCAAAGGTTTGATGGACGGCGCTTGTCGCAAGGATGTGGGGGCGTATATGGCTTGCATTGCATGCAACGTGGAAGGTTGGCGATCTGACATCTTCGGCGGGATGCGGTATACCTTCCGCACGGAAGCCGAGCCTGGTAAACGAGCTTCTCTTGTATTCCCTTAATGTATCGCACGCGACAGATATTGGTTGGGGTAGGCCATATTTCATTAGTGTTTTTTATAGATGTGGCCATACCCACGTGTAGACATGATTGGATATGGCCATGTTCAGACGGGTTCAATGATGGGTAGGGCAATGTTCACCCTGTCGCATCGCAGGTCCCGCAGAGTTTCAAAAGAGAACGGATGCCGAGATACGGCACCACGCGGCGAAGCACAAAACGCTTAAGGAAAGCGGACACTTCACGATGGGTGATCTCGACACGATGATGAAAGCTACCGGTGTAAAATTTCCTTCGGAATTCTCACGCTTGCCGTATTGGGATGAGGCCAAGGACTACCTCATTGACTTGATGCACTTGATCAAGAATCTTGGAGAGCACGTCCTTGACGCCGTGATGGGAACTGACTTTGGCAAAAAAACGCGAACGTGGGCGAAATCTCAAGGCGTTACGAAACCCACATGGTGGGCAACTGGTATTTCCCCCTTTCCCTAGGCCTCCCCACTACCCCGACGTGAACACATCCAATGCAAACTATGTGAACATGGTTGTGTCCAGACTAACATGCTCATCATATGTAGCTCTAGTAGCTAGGGTGGTGTCTTGTGTCACAAGCTGTCCACCTCAGATGAGGTGGTGTGCTGGGAATTGTCACCCTGACTAGTTCGTACAGTCAGGTGTCATATCCAGTGTGTTATCTTCGGTGGCGAGCTAGTGTCTCGGACCCTGGCTATTTATTCGTGTTATCACAGTTTAGCTTGATCCGTTCGTTCATCGTCGCGAGCGTTTCGTCCCATTGTAGGCGCCGTGTTTCCAACATAAATTGACCTGCTACAATCAACGCAACGACAAGTTATTTTGATGTTTGAGAGCTGAGAATGACGAGTGTTTTGGAAATGTTTTCCGCCAAGGAAACACTGCTCGGATTTGCGATACCGATCTTGACCGTTCACGGATAATTCCGATTAGTACGAGGTGATTGGACAGTTAGATTCAATCAGATGTTCACGTAATATCCTTATTGACATCAACGTAAGCCAAGTTTCCACTTTGATTAAGTCACGAATCCACCTCGTATGTACACCTCGTCATTCCGATTTGCTAGTGAGGCTACTCTGCGTCGAGGTCCAATCGTTAACACTATGTCATCGATCTGGTTTCTCCCCTTGCTCGCCGCTGACGCATCGTATAGCCCTTGGAATTATCAACAAGGGAAAGAAAAATAGTCCTTGTCGCGTATTGTTGTGGGGAAATCGGTAGCTGGTCCCCCTCTTTCGAAAATAACACTTCTCGTTACTTACTTAAGATGAGATGAAGCGTGAAAACCCACACTGAACGCGTCCGCATACGCATTACTCGAGCTTCGACGGACGGGAAGCACTGTGCAATCTTGCACAAACATGTTCTGCAACGTTGAAGTCAAAGGATCAATCCCCTTCTTCAAGTGGCCGATGACGCGATGAGATTCAATGAATTTGCGGATACTCTAGCTACCGCATCTGTGCTTGAAAACACCGCAGTTTCGGAAAATATGACTGGCTCCTGAAGAAGTTATGATATGAAACACGTTGCTGAATGTCATTTCCCATCCCGAAACCAGCATGCAGTTACTCAGACTTCACGTGGGGTTGCATGTGATGTTGACGTTACCAAGAATGTTACCTTGTGCGACCCAAAAGTGGTCAGCATACAAACTCAAGAAAATGTATGCCCAAAACCATAAACCAAAGGAGGCAGGGCCTGCTCGGAGATATCCCTCAAAACGCAAGGGTGTGGTGCTTTTTGCATCAACGCAGCCTCATAACGTACATAAAGGTATCCTCGTTCATAAGAGCGCCAGTGAACTGATTGCGCGAGATTTCAGTCAACTCAAACGTGGGCAAAAATAGCTCCTGAAATGCAGCGTGCTCCTTAGCTGAGCGCCATTCATATGATAAAATAATTTTTGTCGAAGGGGTGACGAGTGTTTGAAGTGTTTTTAACAGCGGTTTCAAGAGCAGCCCATCTGTGTAAATCACATCCGCCATTACGATGACATCGAAGGGGGCCTTTAAAGATTCCTCTTCAATTTCTTTAAACCAGTCCAGCTCCATGACGTGTATATCCCCCCTACGCGTGCAAAAGACGACGCGTCGGCTGACTCGAAAAAAAAGTCAGCAGCGTTATGCAAGCACTTTGAGACTTGACTACACCGAGTGAGCCGACAAGCAAAATTCTCAAAGGATGGCTCAGCGACGTGTGCAGAAAAACAGTTTGTCCAGCAAACCAAAAAGCCATTGTCTTACAACACTGTACGTTGGTTTGTGGCATACCTGATAGCGGCGCAGTCGTGGGGAATCTGTGGGTTCCCTTGCTTAAGTTCGTTTTGGGCTGCAGTTATAAAGCGTTCGGCATTTCTCCTTAGCATTGGCAAAACAGAAGAAATGTCCGTGAGAACAACTTCCGTGCAACCTGCAAGCGACTTCAAGCCCCGAAACGCTTAATCACTGCCATCCGCGGAACTTCACATCGTGTACGGTATGTAGCCTTCCAGTGGTTTCGTACCTCGAGGCAGTGCAACTGAACATAAAATTTCGCGAAAGGCCAAAGCAAGCAACGGCGACGCAAAGTCAAAAGCTGCAGACCTCGCATATTTAAGCACGGCACCAACAATTTTGTGACGGTGGGGTCTCGAGGATGACTTTGAGGTTGAGATGGTCACCTAAGAGGGAGATTGCCAATCCTCCTAAACCGCAGCACCCGCTTCCGAGTTCTAGAGCCCGCTTCGTCTTCAACGAGCTCGGCGAGCAAACGGAACCGTCATCTTCTATCAGAGCTTGTCGCTCCAGAAACCTTACGAGATTTACAGCAGCGTCCCAAACTACGGCTGCTGTGGTTCCTAGTTCGAGCTCCGCCAAGTCTTCGATGCGTTCGTCGCCAACGTCCTGCTCGAGAGACATAGGCACCCCTAAAATCTTCATTTCAAACTCTTTATCGCCGTCATTCTGCAACGTCCTCCAAGTAAATTCCGGGTCTCCATCAGAAAACAGATCAATCATAGCCATCTCGAAGTTGTTTAGTCGATCGGTATGCCACCTTACACGACGCGACAAGTAATCAAGCAGAGATCATAAGTCTGCAGAGGGACCAAAATTCAAAACTTTGAAGGCCAAATCAATCGAATAATAACTAACAAAAGGTGAGCATCATGTCGGCGCATCGAGTCTAGAGCGTTTTGTTTATTGGAATCCAGTTTTTCGTTCGTGGTCGCATGAGACTACAGACTTGTGAGATAGGGTTTATCCTACCTGTGGACACTCTGACTCTCACAAGTCAGAGCCTCCGGAAGCGATTTTTTGGATTTTAAAGATTTTTTTTGATTTTCAGATGTTGTCCGGAGCCATGAGGATGAGGGTTAGGGTTGGCTGAGTCGCAAAAAAACCAAGCTGGGTAAGCTCTCACTCGACTGTGGTCTCACATCGATTTCGCATTTCCCGATCGGCCGCGCAGCGGCCTCGACTCATGCCCATGCCGATGCCGCCTCTGGCTTGCGTCTTGCGAGAGTACAAGTACAGTGCACTGTACAGGACAGTACAGATCAACAGAGTTCAATCCATCCGATCGTCTTGCGTTCAAGCGAAGGCAAGGCGTTACACCCTACTCGTTACACACTACTAGTTTATACCCCTTGGTTACACCTTACAGTAGAGCTAGCGTTCAATTTACTCTTGGGGGGCGGGACGACGGGTCTCTACTTTTACTGGAGGACTCTGTTAAAGACCGCCTATCCCGAAAGCCCTGGACTCGCATATCCAGGGCATCTCGCACATAATAAACGCCAATCATATGCCGGTCGTCGTCTTGTCACATGGCATCGGTTTCGCATCTTAGCACTAAAGACCTCCAATCATATGCGTTGTCTTTCTTTATTGATTTCCGTAAATCGGGAAAAGACCCCAGGGGCTCTACTTTTTCTTGCGAGATCTGGTATCGATAGCCATCGTCGACTTCGATAAAATCGAAACTCAAACTGTCGAAGAGGACAGTTCCATCGACAGAATATAAACTCTTTCCCGTTCTTGAGCGAATCCTTTTCGTATCGTATCTACAATTCAGATGTATCACATCACAGCATATAAGTTTAAAGTTTATACATAATATGATGTATCTACTCATCGTCTACTCATAATAAATTAATAATATGATATGTCTACTTATTTCGCAGCTGTGCTTGATTACAGTACAGACAGACTGTATTGGATCAGTCAATACTCGAGGGCTGAATACACCGTAGACAAAAAGCCTGTCGCTCATGTAAAAAAACCTAAACGACACCGTCCCTGTTCAAGGCAGCCTGAGAATACGATATACCACTTTTTGCAACGTGCTATGTCACGTTGGCTGCGGCGAGCTAACAGCGTCACTGGAACAAGTTCCGCTACTGTCAGCCTAACAACTTCGAAAGGTTGCCCACTTTGCTAAAAAATCAGCTTCATTAAAACGAACGCTCCTGATACTGCAAGGGAGATCTTAGAAATGCGTGTCAGCGGTGTCAGCATTCAGCCTGTCAGTGCAGAGCTTGATTCACACTGTCTCACGATATTGCACTGAGCTTTTGAAGTTGAAGTGCACACTGCATCCTTGCTGTGATTTACAACGCGAAAGTCATCGGCTTTCAGGAAACCATACGTTTGTCGGTGTGTATGTAACGCAGGCTTGCGATTCACTTCTTTCAAGTTCTTCCAATCTGACTTCATTTAAGGTACGTTCCTGGGTACCCAGACTACGTACGGTGTATTGGCTGTCAGATGGAACGACTTTCTTCAATGGGTTTGATACCAGGGTCCCTATCAGAGCAATGGTTTGTTCACGTTTTGCTAATTCATGGTAACGCAAAGGGAAAGAAATAAGGAAACTTGCAATAGACAACGAAAAGGAATACTGGCCTGCATTGTTTGATGGTGAGTCAACGAGGGGGTCACTGCCTGTGTAAACAAAAGGTACGGCGTCAATACGCCAAAGAAGTTAAACCGCCAATACGCCAAAGTGTTGAACCGGAAGTTTGACATCTTGGCAGATCGTGGTGATCCAGTGTTATTTCCCCAGTGAGTGAAGAAATCGGCTTGAAAACTGCCTACCGTCACCCTCAGCACTGGCGGTCGCCAAGCGTCGGAACATGTTTTGATTCGAAGTCGAGCGCGGTAACGCGTCCAGCAACAGTGGGCGATCTTGTGCATAATGCTCTTCATACTGCTCAAACATTTCAAACCGCTCTGTCTGCGTTGGCAGTAGGGAAGAAAGCCGCGAGTAAACCCCGTTTGCTTGAAGGGACAATAACAGATGCGACAGGAGGAGTGTCCGCGGCATTGTAAAGCCGTCAGGTTGGTTACTGATTTCAGTTATTTTCGTTTTTCATCCAGAACACCAGGGTAAAATTGTGTCCAGCCAACGGGATGGATGTTATCTTTTCTCTTTTGTGTTCCCCTAGTTCATCACTCGTCACGTGAGCAGCCTCTGCCTCTCGTTTCCCTGAATAGTATACGAGTGTGTGACACAACACTCAGCTCATAAGATGATGCGAACTCTCCATCAGCTTGTGAAATTTTCACTCGTTGTCTTTTCAACAGTTCAACACATCTTATTATATATTGGAGCGTGCTGAGTCAGAGTAAGCTTGCTGCACCCGTGTTGCATATATGTGACAGCTTATAATGTTTTCAACATCAATATTCTGAGCTAGTGTGTGCACTCAGACGGTTTTACATTTTTTCGGCAGCAGTGCGACGGCGTGCCCACTGAGCTGGTGCAGTACCCGGGCGCCGGGGTTGCTGAATCTTTAAATGCATTGTACTCCGGTGTGCCCAGCCAGCCAATGCTGCGACGGTGCAGAAATTGACTTTTTTTTGAAGTGGGTACTTGAACCACAAGTTTGTTTCGGATGTCGCAGTGTTGCCGGCTGGCTGCAACTTTGATACTCAGCGCAGCAGCATGCGGCATGCCCAGATGTGTGACAGTACCCGGGCGTTGCCCGATTTTTCAACTTTACAAAGCTCAAACACATTATGGTCCCTTAGTACATAATTATTTCTAAGGCGCTTGCATATTGTAAGACTGGGCAGCCAGCCGTGCAGAAAATGACCATTTTTTCAAGTGCCAGGCACTTCCACTTATTTCGGAGGTCGGACTGCCGGCTGGCTGCAATGATTCCAGCGCAGCAGCCTGCGGCATGCCCAGATGTGCAGTACCCGGGCGGGGTTAGCTCAAACAAATTATAATGGCCCCTTACATAATTATTTCTTAGGCGCTTGCATATTGTACTGGGCAGCCAAGGTTCCGGGCAGAAATTGACCATTTTTTCTCATGAGGTTCAATGATTCCCGCGCAGTGTCAGCTTGCATGGCATGCCCAGATGTGCAGTACCCGGGCGGGGTTGCCGGATCTTTCAACTAACAAGCTCAAACAAATTATGGCCCCCTACATAATTATTTTTTAGGCGCAAGCTTCCAGCGCACAGTCTTGCAGCCAGCGGCCTGTGGCATGCCCACATATAGTGTGTCACAGTACCCGGCGGGCGGGGTTGCCAGATCAATCCAGCTCTCACCAGATCATTAATGGGCTGAATGCGTGAGTAATGGGCACTTTGACAGGGCACTCTGGCAGCTCCCCGTGTTCAATTGGCCATGCATTCCTTTTGCATAAACCGATGGGTTGCATGCATCATAGTACTTAGTGATGCACGTTGCAGGGGGAACTCTGACAGCCTTGTGTTGATTAGGATACGCGGCATTTCTATTTCACAGTGTTCACAACACCAATGGGAGCTTACAGTGCATTACGAGTGATGCACGCTGCAGGGCCGGCAGTGAGGCCTTTGTGTAAAATAGACCATGCATTCCTATAGCAATGCACTATTGAGCTGTGGGTGGATAACGTGCACGGCGCAAGGGCACTCTGCCCCCCCCGCCCACCCCGTGTTGAGTTGGGAGCTTGTGCGTCAGTGTGCGTCAGTGATGCATATTGCAGGCGGCAGTGAGGCCTCTGAGTATAATAGGCCATGCGTTCGTATTTCACTGCATTTGTTAGCTGATTGCACTTCTTAGCTGCGCGAGTACTACACGCCTCAGGGGCATTGTGCCTCTTGACAGTATATAATCGGCTAGGATGCATCCGTATTTCATTATTACGCTTATGACTGAGTTTTGCGCTTGAGTGTGTTTTTTTGTTCAGAGGACGTCGCTCGTCGCATATCAAGTCCATCAACCTCTACGACGATGTACAGCCTGCCCTTCTAATTTCCTTGCATACTATATATGTCTTAGACTTGTACTCATGTTTTTCCCATGCTTATGCTAAGCCTTGAATAATTGGTCACGCAAAACAACAAACTAGGGTACATGGGTACTCACGGATATAAATATATAGTTGTACATGCCATTGGGGAGCTATCAAGTTCCACTGTTAAATAAGAGATGCCGCCCAAAATCCTTTATTTGTCACGCACAACAACCCAGGCGGTAGCCCTTTCTGCAGTGGCATGGCAGGGACGCACTACGGCCCATGCCACTTTATGTAGTCTCGAACACTGCAGGGGGCACTTAGGCCCATCCCATTGTTGATAAACCATGCCACCTTGCACTTACTCTCTCAAGCACATAGACCTAGGTTGGGTATATACGTACGGGCCTAATGTATTTGCGCACGCTGCAGGGGACTCTCATTCGTTGTAGCATGCACAACTACCTTATGCGCCCCTTGTTAGATAACAGCCAGAGTGAATGATATAATGAAATAAAACATGTGTCCCAGAGTACTTTCTCACGCATAACAACCGAGGCTAGGTGTTGCTATCTATATATACGAAGTATATATATATATATATTCCAATTCATCACGTGGCCGGCCGTGCGTGATGCATTCACGCACACATACGGGCGGTGAGACCCTAGTGTTATATAGGCCATGCAGCCTCAATTAACAATGGGGTTGGGCTCCGCGTGAGTAATGCATCCATCTCGTTGAAGGCGGCATTCGGACCCACTGACGAGTGTGCGTGATGATTGATGTACGGAATTGTGGATATGTATGTGCAGGCCAGTGTCACAAAACCAGAGAAATCGTCATGCCATGAGGGGAAGCGGTTTTCAGCAGCAACACAAGAGGCCTAACTTTGATACGCGGTGTTCTTCAGCGCGGTCCGGTGGTTGCGTTTGCAAGAAAAATCGGCATGGTTCATTCATTTTGGATTATGCGTGCACATTTAAGCCACCGATTGCTGACCTAGACAACGATGACCATCGCAAACTATGCAAAGCTCCTGGGTGCCGTGCGGTTCCAACCCAAGGCAAGAATAAGCATGGACATTTCTTTCAGCATATCGTGTGCCCGCACAGCACACACGCTGGCAAGACTCATGGGCAAGCGGCCAAATGTTATCCTTCCAGTGTCGGATCGCCTTCGGACGTCGTAAATCCATCATCAACGACGATAGCGGACGCATTGGCAGGTCCGTAATTATATATATATATATATAAGTGATAATTGGGTGGCCCTCATATTACGAAAACTATATCTTGGTTGCACGTCGTTGTGTGTCATCGCATACCGACCATACCCCGTAGATTGGTAGGGATGTAGATTGGACGGGGTTTCTGTTGTTTGTTAGGAGTTCTCCGTTGTTAGTTAGGAGTTTTCCGATGGACAATATTTTGGTTTCCTTGGACGATGTGGACAATATTATGTTAACAGTCATTTAGTAAACCCCCCGTTAGTTCTATCCCGGCCATGTCGCATGCATGTACACCCGGGGGTCAACGGCAACTATTGTGAGTGCATGATGAGGCCACAACCCACACGTCATCGTTGAAGTTGCTTAAACGGTCATGATGATTGGTCTCAAGGCTTCGCATCTAATAGGTGTGTGCATATGGGGGCACCTTTGCGTGTGCAGGCGCATCGGGTACGACGTCACCGTCATGGCAGGTGGTATCTGGTGATGTAGTTGTACACCCCACGCGACCTCCACTTCACTCGGCTACCAATGAAACAACGAACGATAATGCCCCGATGACCGCAGGTGATTTTTCTAGAATTACTGCATGTGGAATTGAATTACAACTGTGCAAGTTGTGAGAGCTGAGAGGAAGAGATGAGACAAAGCTGAGAGAGAGAGCTAGTAGAGTTGAGAGAGTGTTGAGAGAGTTGAGAGAGAGCTGATAGATTTGAAATTTCTGCCCCTCTCTTTCTCATTCGCTTTGTTCTAACATCATTTAGGTGGTGCTACGCACACCCCCGGCATTGACTTTGGTAAGGGGTCCGAGGCCCCAGGATTTCTACTCTTGGGGGGCGTTCCTCCGGCTCTAGGA
>LGRX02034441.1:0-33435 GCA_001247695.2 Cymbomonas tetramitiformis | reverse complement strand
TCACAAGGATGGCCATGGGGTCGATGGCAGATGTGCTCGAGGGCTCACAAGGATGATCATGGGGTCGATGGCAGATGTACTCGAGGGCTCATATTTAAAACCCTAAATATGGTCATGGGGTTAACGGCAGATGTACTTAAGATGCACTCAAGGTGCTCATGACCAAATCACCTGTACTGTCTTCTCGAAAGTTTTTCATTAATAGTTTTCAAATCCATAGGGTTCTGAATGATGCTGTAGTAGTCCGGCGCGTCTTTCACGTGTACAGGCTGCCGAAAGGGCCAGCTGGCGCGCATCTTCAGAAGCGACCTGCGCAGTGGGGCACACGCCCCCTTTGCACCTGCAACATGTATCGGCGGGGACGATGTTCTCCTTAGGGCCACAATATGGCGCTGTAGTCGTGCACTCCCCGCTCTGCATTTCGGACTGCAGACCCCTTTGATATATGCTCAAGGTTTCCCTCACACTGCAAATTCAAGGCTCTTGTCCGCATACGTAGTTTCATTCCAACATGCGTACTCGTGGCAGATTGCTTCCCGTACTTTAGCACCCCGAGGGCTATTTTCGGCCACTTGAGCTCCGACGTGGATGACAGGTCGCTCCCCGGTGCTGCCTGCTCCTGAGCTTGTGCCTGTGGCTCCTCTGCAGCCAGCTCCACGTGCTCAAGCCGTCCCGTGGAACACGGAGGGTCTGCGGGTTCCAACGGATGCTGCGGCAGCTTCCACGTGCTCTCTGGGCCGTCGACCTTCAGCTCCTGCGTCGCAATAATCGGAAGATGAATCCCCCGTGCCCCGCATCAAACACTGCTGGTGCAAATGGCAAGTGCCCTTTGGAGAATCCGTGGAAGGCTCCGCTTCCCATCCCTCTCGCCTCTTGCCCCCCTCTAGCATATCCTGCCCTGACTCCTCCGATCCGACCCTATCATTCCCTAATCCCTGCCGCGCTCTACGCCGAGTTCGTGGATCGCCGCAAAAGCCGGGAATAGCGTTCATACCCTGTCGTATGATTCCATCATCCATCATCAGTTAGAAATGACTTATTCAAGCTGCTACTTGTGAGCGAAATGCCATTGGCAGCAAGAGTCCGACCCCAAGTAGGGGGGCAAAGCCGCATGCCCCGTCCATCGCCCTGGAGGAACGATCCCTGCTTGTTGCTGAAGCGGCGTCAGCACCGCCTCTCACAATCTAGTGGGCGCCGCCTCTCTAACGGGTGCCAACGGTTTGTTACAGTTTGATGAGTCGACTTGTCAGGATTCGGAGGATGATCGACACGCAAACAATGATCTCCACGCTGACCATCAGGAAGGCAAGCCTCGAGAAATGGCACATGACATATGGCGGGGGCATCGAGCCCCCAAAGGCATCTTATCATCATGATCTCCACACCTCCTGCAGTGCTGCCTGTTTTCAATACATCGCCTGCTACCCTGACGTCCGTACCCCCTAGTCGCCACTGCCAGCCGCTTGCTCGGTTGTACAAACGAAACTGTACTCGGCCATGAAGACGTGCTTAAGTTGAGAGAATTGTCATTTGAGTGGTTTCTCCAAGCGAACAGAGCTGACGCGGCCCTCGTGGCAGATCAAGGTGCGGCAGGATGACACAGATTGAGATATGACACGAATTTCGCATTTAAGGATCGGGGAAGTTTCGGGTCCGCTAGCTCGGTTTCTTTTGTAACCCATCCCGCCCTATCCAAGGCAGCTCTGTAATTTTTGCAAAGGACTTTCCAAGAAATCAACCAACTCACTTAGCACGGGGAAAGTAAACTCCTTACCCAATAGAGTTCTCATTTAAATCAAACATACTCGAAGTGTGCTTCGGCCATTCGATGTTTGTACTTATAAGCAATTGAGGGATTCGAACGCTCGGGAGTGGGCTGTCCGTCTCACCTTTTCTTCAGGTGAGCACAGGATTGGCTCGTCGCCCCCAACATCACTACTGCCCCCGCTCCCGTCCATCCTTGAAGATGCTTCCGCTTGGGGCAAATTGAGCACTCCGTGCGCCTCCCACTGTCGCCCGCTCCCGCTGCCTCAGCAATTGAGCCTAGCTGCCGAGCTCACTCCACATTAAGATACTGAAGTGAGGCACAGCCTCCAACGGAATATTGCCGCCATGCTGGTCTCGGCTCTTCAGGAGTTGTAATCAGGAGAGTGCGCGTCAGCAATTTGAATGGCAATCCCATCAAGCTACTTCTCACCCGCATGGTGCACCCGGTGTAGTGCAACATGCAAGACCCGGCGCGGAGCTTAGATGGCGGTGAAGGGGCTACCGGAGAGGCCCCCCACCAACCTGATCTAGCTGTAATGTGTGGAAGATGCGTATCATTTCATGGGAAGCCGCGCTGTACTTCTGCTTGCCGTCATAAAAGGCGTTTGGATCGAAGCCAAGTCCCTTAGCAACGCTTGCCCACTTCTTGTTGGCCGTCACCGCTTTGGAGCCCCCATACTCAACAACTTGCTGCACCGGCCCGCTCCCACCTACGAGCTATCAGTATGGGGATCAGAATGATTCCCTGGCACATCCTGCGGTGGTGTGCGCCACGTGGCGTTTCAGTGATGCCATGTTCCTCGCAAGGATGCCATCCGAGTAACCAACCCCCTTGCTCAGGGCACTGAAAAGGAGCTCTTTGTGAATGGCGATGCCTGGAACACGATTTGTATGGTATATGGCATAGCCGTTGTTATGCAGAGTGGACCATGACAGGGTACCGCGCCCTGTGTTCCCGGGCCGTTGATAGAAGTAACATTGTGATCAACGTACCGAACGATGACAAGCAGGGCAGGGAGGTTGGGGCACTAATACACCCCAACATCCCGAAGGACTCTCTCTCTCTCTCTCTTTGCTAACCATGTGATTGCTACGCCGCATACCCAGCCCCGAGGTCCCGAGGGGGAAGCTGGGTCGATCCCCGAGCACACTACTTGACTTCACAGGGGGGGAGCTGTTAGGCGCATCAATATTTGACGTCGTGTTTCATCAGGATTTCGGAGGACACGTGGGTGCCACATGGTCGCTCGCCTGATACAGGTCCTCCACGTGCACCATGTCCCGCACTTTCGCGCCGTCCATGTTCTTGCTCGTGCTGAAGTGCCAAAAACCGTCGGAGCAAAAGCTCGCCTGGTGCAGAGCGTGCAGCAACGATTGGTGCCGGCGCAGGCGGATGCGCTCTCCGTGGAATAGCTCAAGGAGGTCGTCTCGGTCCATAGTCTCCCGCATGCTGTCCTGATACTCGATCACGATCTCCGCGTCTGCAGTACAGCGCAAGCGCAGGACACCCTTGTACCATCCTGCACATCCCCTTCAGGATGAGACCACTGCAATAGCGGGTGGAAAAAAGCGGCTTTCACATTTCTGACTCGGGCGAAGCGCGTCTCCACCTTATAGACAAAGAAACGGAAAACAAAACACCATATGTGACCTATTACAGCTGTCAGTGCTTGCCATCCCGCCAATTTAAGGGTTTCCAATATACTTATGGGTCAGCAGGCATCGCACGAACGTGCCTGTTTTTATACTGGAAACCCCCCCAGGCGCATCACGACCCTTGCAGTGCGATAAAGAGCCCTGTCAATCTGGAGAATTAGCGCACACGTGCTAACATGAGTGTGGACTTGTAGTGCGGACACGTAGTGATGTCACCTAGGAGTGGAGTGCAAGCACCAAAATTGCGGTCCAAACTTGTTGTGCCGTTCGGCATAGCGGCGATTGAGTCGCATTGTAGGACAACAGTAGACTCTCAGGCAGTGTTAAGCACAGAGAGCTCAAAAGTACAAATTCAAGACAGTATGACAGTATGATAGTATGACCGTATGACAGAGTACAATACTGGTTAAATTGGAGCCTGCGGAATTTTAGAGGTTTCTGTGCCGGTAGATTGATTAGAGTGTCCTGAGCCGTTAGATCAAATCAGCAGCTGAGTTAGATCTAAAGGCTTTACACATGACAGTATTTAGGAGTTCTGCCCGTGGGAATCCGCAGCTCTGTTCTTTTGCCTTCGCAAAAGAACTTCACAAGAAAATTTTCCTCGCGGAGATATTCTTAGTGCGGCACACTGCAAAATTTTTACCCCACATTTTAACGTTACTGTGGAAGTTTAAGTTTAAACCCTTGACGACTTACGACAATGAGCGATCAGGAAGGTGAGCAAGGCGCGTCGGAGAACAATGTTGGCGCGGCTGGACAACCGTCGGCTAAGTCCGGGATGGAAGTCCTGTTGGAGCAACAGGGCGAAATGATGAAGCTCATGATGAAGCAGATGGAGACTCTCGCAGCGAGAGTTGAAGTCGCGGAGGAGGCGGCAGCGAAAGCCGCTTCGCAGGCTGGTGGTTCCGCTCAGAGCGGAGACGCGGAGTTGGAGGCATTAAAAAAGCTCCCGTATGTCCCACATGTTGAAGGGAATCCGTTCCCTGTGAGACCTGCGACACTGGAGACTGACATGCCGCAGATGTACGACCTGTACAACGACAAGACCTACGACGCCCTCTCCAAACGCACCAACTCGTCCATGCGTTACGAGCAGTTGGTGCTTGCCCCTGCGCTGTCGTACATGCACGATGCGATTGCGTTTTCCGAGGTGACCTTGGACTGGTGTCAAGATGAAAAAGATCCCCCAACGGTGGAGGAACTGAGTGAGCGCGTTTTCGCAGCGCACAACACGTTAAAGGGCGTTTTTTCGCTCTTGAACAACCGCTACATCATGTTGCAGCTCAGAGCGAGCATGGAGTCTGACGCAACATCGCACGGCGGAGCTGAAGCGTTGCGGGCGAAGTTGGCTTTCATCGAGGAGAAGGTGTACGCAGGCAGCGACGGGCTGGTGAGCGACTCAGTGCTCACGAAGTGGTTGAAGGAATTCGACACCACGAAGGCGAAGGCCGTGATGAACACGCACGCCAAGGCCAAAGAAAAAGAAAAAGAAAAAACCACGCCCGTCGGGCGTATGAGTGCCAAAGTTTCGACTTTTCGTGACCGTCAAGGAGGCAAAGGCAAAGGCGCTAGAAAAGGTGAAGGTGGCCGCGGCAGCAGCAAGGGAGGTAAAGGGTCAGGGCTTAGGCGAGGAGCCCAAGCCCAGACCTAACTTTCCGATCACGGAAAGGTTGGACGCCTTCCGCCCCTCGGGGCGTTCAACGGAAAGAGCCCACCCTGCAGGAAAGGGTGCGGAGCAGAAGGGGGGCATGGCGCGCAGCTGGCGCGAACTCAGAGGTGATGCAGTGGATCAGCAAAGGGGCAAGGATGCGTTGGGTCGACAAGGCGCCTCTGCCTTTCGATCACGGAGTGTCGTTGGGCGACGCCACTCCTCCGCAGCTGGAGTGGATGGCCGCAGAGACCGAGCGGTGTCTCAGAACGGGCGCATGGGTGCGAGCGAGGAGGCGACGACACGTATCCCGAGTGTTCCTGGTGCCGAAGCCGGGGACGAACAAGTGGCGTCTAGTGATGGACTTCCGCTGGTTGAACGCTCATTGCGTGAAATCTCGCTGCAAGATGGAGACGTTGAAGAAGCTGCGTCGGCTCGCCAAGCCGAACGACTGGTGCTTCAGCTTCGACCTCCAGGACGGTTACCACGTCGTGGGGATCGACCCCGCCTTCCAGGAGTACATGCAGTTCGACGTGCGGGGGGAATTATTCCAGTGCGGTGCCCTTCCCTTCGGCTGGAACGACTCGCCACGAATCTTCGTCAAGGTCATGAAGGTGCTCGTGGAGTGCCTTCGTTCTCCGAGATCCGCGGAGGATCGGCGGGAAGTGCGGAAGCTGCAAAGCGGAAGCAAGGTGCGACGACGTTGGGCAGTTCGCAGACGAGCTGGAGGATGCGGCCGCGAGGAGCATCAGCAGGGGGCGCGGGTGCTCCCTTACATGGACGACTTCCTGTTGCTGCTAAGCAGCAGGATCGAGGCGCTCAGGGCGCGCGAGTTGACATCTCGGGTCTTGGTGAGACTCGGATTGTCGCGCAACGAGAAGAAGGGGCAATGGGAGCCGACGCAACTGGTGGAGCACCTCGGGCTCAAGGTGGACCTCAAGGCGGGACAGTTCCGCGTGACACCGGCGAGGCTGCAGAAGATTCACCTGCAATCCAAGGCGCTTCTCAGCGAGGCGTCGAGGTGGCTCCCAGCTCGGAAGCTGGCAGAGTTCACGGGGCTCTGCCAGTCTGTGTATCTGGCAGTCCCTCCGGCGAGATTGTATCTCAGGGAGCTCCACTTCGTGCTCTCCACGAGGCGGGGATGGGGCGCGAAGGTGAAGCTCACACGGCAGGCGTGGAGCGACATCGAGTGGTGGCTCAGGCTGCCGGCTCAGAGCCGGTGGAACGGTCGCAAGATCTGGCGCAGCCCCACGAGAGCGAAGGTGCACACCGACGCGTCTCTGTTCGCATGGGGCGGGGTGCTGAACCTCAAGCACGCGGCAAGAGGATTCTGGTCCGACGAGCTACGGCATCTACACATCACGCACCTGGAGTTGGAGGCCGTGTACAAAACGGTGCAATCCTTCCTGAGAGAGCTCACCGGCAAGGTGGTGCGCCTCTACTGCGACAACCAGGCGGTGGTGGCCATGCTCTCGCACTTCACGTCGCGCAACCCGGAGCTGATGCGGCGGATGCGGCGCCTGTGGATCCTGCTGGACTTAAACGACATCGAGCTCCAGGCGAGTATCATCAAAAGCGAGGCAAACGAGTGGGCCGACCGCTTGTCTCGGGACCGGGACCTGGACGACTGGCGGCTGAACCGCAGGTGGTTTCAGTGGGCGGAACGGGAGTGGCACCAACACACCGTGGACCGCTTCGCCTCAGAGCTCTCCGCCCAGCTGCCGCGCTACTACGCACAGTGGCACGACCCGGGGTGCGAGGGCGTGGACTCTTTGGCCTTTTCCTGGCTAGGAGAGGTCAATTGGGTCAACCCCCCGTGGTCCCTCCTCGACGAGGTGGCGCACAAGCTGCGGGAGGAGAAGTGCGCCGCCACGGTGGTGGCGCCCTACTGGCCGGGGCAGATGTGGTTCCAGCAGCTGGAGGCCATGGCCGACGAGGTGGTGATCTTGCCCCGGGGCAGGGACCTCTTTACTCCCAGCCGGCTGGGAGGGTCCGAGCTGCTCGGGGCCTCAAGCTGGGACGGCATCATGTTCCGCATCTCCGCCTCCCGGTGAGCCATTACCTGCAGGATGGGAGGCGGGCAGCCGGGCAGGCGCCGCAGGCGGGGCTGGCGAGTGGCCTCAAGGTGAAGGTGTATTGGCCCCAGGATGATGCCTGGTACACCGGCACCGTGGGTGACACGGGGTCGGACGGCCTAACCCACATTGCCTACGAGGATGGTGACAAGGAGGACCTGGACATGAGCAAGGAGAGGTATGAGGTGCTCCCGGCAGCGGTGCAGGAGGTGACTGGCTGGGATGCGGCGCTTCAGGAGCGCTGGAGAGGGGAGCTGGGGGACAGCTCCCTCACTGAGCTGGCAGTGCAGATGCAGGGGGCAGCATTGGGCGGCAAGACGGTGGGCAACTACCGGCCGAAGGCTCGGGCCTTCATGGCGTTCTGTGAGGCGGAGGGCAGGCAGTGGCTTCCGGCAACGGGGGCCACGGTGAGGCTGTACATTGCTCACATGCTGGACAAGGGCACGGTGCAGGCGTCCAACATGCAGCCCTACCTATCCGCCATCAACAACTACCACGAGGACATGGGGTTCCCCGGGCCTGCCAGGGGCCGGGCGATCTCCAGAGCAGTGAAGGGCATGGCCCGCCTCCAGGTGCAGGCGGCTGAAGCCGCGGGTGAGGAGCAGACGGTGCGGACCTGGCTGCCTGCCAGGCATGTCTCGGCGGTGCATGCGCACGGGCTGGGGCTGGAGCCGGTGGGCCGGGCAGCTACGGAGCTGCTCAGGGCGTGCACCTACGTGGCGTTTGCCTTTGTCACCTTCGGCCGGCCAGAGACGGGCGTCTCCATGCGCAGGGGGCACATCAGCATCACAGGTGATGACATCTCCGTGGTTCTTCACAAGGAGAAAGGCAGGGGGCACGTGCGCCTCAGGAGGAGGCTCACCATCCCCGCGGCGGGGGTGGCGGGGCTTGTGCAGCTCCTGCAGCACTGGCAGCAGGTGCGGGATGCCTGTTGGGGGCATCGCCCGGTGACGGGCTCGGAAGTGCAGGGCAGCTACTGGAGGCTGCCGTGGGAGCAAGGAAAGCTCCAGTCGGCGCAAGCTAATGGCTGGGTGCAGTTGGCATTGGGGAGGCTTGGGTGTGTCCCTCCGGAAGGGGGACACTTCTCTGGCCACAGCACCCGCAAGGGGGCTTGTACCTGTGCCAGGGCTGTGGGCGCGGCGCTTGAGAAGTGCTGCTTCCTGGGCGGCTGGTCTCAGCTGTCCTCTGCCATCCACTCCTACATTGACCCGGCAGTTGTTCCCGACGAGCACATGGAGAAGTACTTCGGGTGGACCACTCCGAGATGGCGACAGCAGCAGCAGCGGCAGCCTGGCACAGAGCAGTGTGCCTAATGATCTCTGTTACATGGCAATGAGATGTGAAGAGCAAAAGAAATGGTTAAATTGGAGCCTGCGGAATTTTAGAGGTTTCTGTGCCGGTAGATCGATCAGAGTTTCCTGAGCCGTTGGATCAAATCAGCAGCTGAGTTAGATCTAAAGGCTTTACACACGACAATATTTAGGAGTTCCGCCCGTGGGAATCCGCAGCTCTGTTCTTTTGCCTTCCCTACCCACCCATCCCAAAAACTCTAAACATTTTGCCTTAGAAGTTGTGCATCAGCCTAAAAAGCATGTGAAGCTGTGAATCAGCCTAGAGAAGACATTCCAAAAAGAGATTTTCTCTCACACACTTAAAAGCATGTAAGAAGAAAGCTATTTTTAATGAAATGCTATGCAGTGTGCCTGTTGGCAATGAGATGTGAAGAGCAAAAGAAATATGTGTAAATGTAGACAAAGCAATGATGACAATGAGACTGCAAGAGACAGAAGATCAATTCAAAATGTACACAGTATCTGTCAAAGAACACAAGAGTACTAGTACGAGTACAGTAGTAGCTATGACTGAGTTACATTTAGCACTGAAACACTGCTGTGTGATATAAGCACTGTATGTAACAAACAAACACTCTTATCAGTTTTAATATCATTCAACAGTGTGTGTGTGTGTGTGTGTGAGTTCGTACACATTCTACTAGATATATGAATTAAGTAGAAGTTGATTATCCTAGGTTATGGGCTTTGTATGGATATGAGATAGAGGAGTCATGACGGACGCGGGGTCTTTGACAATGAGGTACCCGACGCGGGAATCGCAGCTTCAGGAATTGGTAGAGCAACAGGCTGCTTTTATGAAATCTATGGCAGAGACAATTCAGGTCTTGACTGCTGAGAAGAAAGAGTTTGTGAAATCGACAAAGAATGAAGAAGCTGCGTCGGGTGCAATGAGCCCTTCCAACGCACAGAAGACAGTTCATCGCGTCGTGAAGTTGTTGGGTACGACGAAGTACACGGGAACAGAGAGGAATCCGTATGAATCCTGGGTTCAATTTAAGACACAGTTAGAGTCAGCAGTCACGTTTTATCCTGAGCTGCTTGAACTTGTGTGCGACTATCAAGTGTCAGATATTGCAGATATCAAAGGACTGAACTTGTTTATGCCTAAATCGGGAAGATATAGTAAAACGACTACAGAGGAGAAGCCTTCATCACGGGCAGACGACAAGCCTTCATCACGGGCAGAGGAGGGAGCTGTTGACGCGGAGGACGACGAGTCTGAAGACGGCGACAGCTTTATCACTGTGCCGGGTTCTGCCAGTGTGGCGAGTACAGTTTTGTCTGCAATTTTGAAGCAGGTGACAGCCGGGGACGCCTTTGACGTTGTACGACGGTGTGGCAACGACGGTTTGAAGGCTTTCAGGAAACTGAAGTGCAGAGTGGAGCCGCAGCTGTTTGGACAACTCGCGGGCTCAATGAAGAAGCTATGCAAGCTGTCGGTGAACGCGAATGAGGACCCGGTGAAGCAGTTGGGATACTTTGGTGACGTAATGAGTTCAGTGGCCAACTACGGGGGTGCGAGGCTTGATCCTACAACTGTGGAGGTTCTGATGACTGCAATGGCTGTTGCGGCTATGCCTATGGAGTACTCGCAAGTGGTTGCTGATATCAGTAAGGAACGGCGTCCTTCGTTTGATATGCTTGTGCAGAGGTCTGAGTATTTCTTTGTGAATGTCGTACAGCAATCGTTGGTTCCTTCATCGGATATTGTGGGGGCTACTGTGGACGAGGAGACTGTGGCTGTGGCGAGAGCACTGGTTGCGGACAGAAGGAGGCAGAGCGAGGAGAAGAGGTTCAATGACGGGAAGAAATTGATATGTCCTACGTGCTCTGGTGTGCACTCTGCTGAGAGGTGCTGGATAGTGAACCCGGCCGGTATGGAGGAGTTCATCAAGCTTAATCCTTCTAAGGAGAAAGCGGTTCGTGAAAACTATGCGCGGAGGCTTAAGAAAATTGCGGCGAAGAAGACACCTGACGCAGTAGCAGCGACGGTGGAGGAGGTGACTTCATCCAGTTCAGCGAGGCCGCGTCGTACAGAAGTTTCTGCGGGGGAGCTGTGGAGCTTGGAGAATCATGAAGAAGTTCATGTTGCCTGTCCGGTGGTTGCTACAGTGGCAGACCAGAAGGTGGTATACACTGGTGAGGTATTGGAGGACACCTGGGTGTACGGTGTGTACAATCGCGACAAGGAGGACGACGCACTAGTGCAGAATGAGTACTACGAGGACTCAGTACAGGTGTCAGGAGGAGACCTGTGTGCAGCGACTGTGGTGGACTCTGATAGAGAACTGTATTTTGACAGTATGGCGACGAGGTCTATTTTTAATGACTTGTCTATGTTTGAGGGCGCTCAGGTGAATGCGTCATCAGCGGTGGCGTTCAAGGTCATGGCTGGAGAGGTGACGACGTCTCGTGGGGGAGGCCGTGGGTATATTACCTTGTGGAATCGGGTGACGAAGAAGGCTGACGTGCTGCAGGTGGAGGCGCAGTATGTGCCTAAGTCTCCCTTCAATCTGGTATCCGCGGTGAGCCTGGAGGACAAGTACGGTCTGTATGCACAGTTTGGGGACCGTGTACTGAAGGACAAGGAGAATTTGTGCGAGTACGACGTCTGCAGAAAGGGGAACGTGTATGTTTTACCTGAGGTCATCGTGGAGGCTGCGCTGCCGGGGGTGAATGCGACGAGAAGGAGAAATGTCCGGTGAGGGATAAGTTTAACTGGAAGTTCACTGAGTTCAAGAAGTGGAACGAGGAGAAGGGGCCTTTTCATCTAGATATATGTGCTGACGAGCACAATCGACAGGTGAACGAGTACTATTCCCTGGTGAACTCGGTCTTTCTTCACTGTCTGACGGGACGCAGCTTCTGGGGCAACCCGCCGTACGACGACATCTTCATTGAGAGACTACTGACGAAGGTCCTCATGGACTTTCCGAAGGACCCTGTGAACACGAAGTTTCTGCTGGTGTTGCCGTACAAGCCGAACGCTGCCTGGTGGAGGTTGACAACGAAATTTGAGGAGTTGCACATCTACTCGAAGGGCAGTGTGATATTTTCTGCGAGGACAGACCAATACTACAACGTGTCTGAGCTGGTGGAGTCGGAGCTTGGTCGTGTATTCATCCAGGGGACTCCGTGGCCTGTTGTAGTGCTGTATCTTGACCAGTTTGTGGTCCCGAGGGTGGACGCGAAGGTTATTGCTCACATCAGGCTTGGTCACACTTGTGATAAGTATGTGGAGGTCATGGACTTGCAGGGGTTGGACCTTGGTGTGAACTCTGAGGAGTTGAGGAGCAGCAGTGTGTTGAGCTGTTCTGTGAACTGTATGGCGTGCCAGGTGGCGGCACCGAAGAGACCATCGCACACGACAGATAGGGGAAGGGTCCCAAAGTCTGTACGGAAGGTGGTGGAGAAGAGGTTGGTGTCAGTCAAAATGGGGCAGTTGACGTTTACTGACCATGGTGGACCGTTCGTGACATCAACCAAAGGTTATCGTGGGTATACTATTCACGTGGATGACTACTCAGACGTGTGTCACTTCTATGTCTGGAAACAGAAGCTGGAGTATGTGGACGCTCTGGAGGACTATCGTAAGATGGTGAGGGCGACCGGGCGAGTGTTCCTTGAGGAGGAGACTCGTGTTGAGCAGGTGGTGTACGACTTGGACGTGCTGGTATTGCACTCTGACAATGACTCGACCATCGTGTCTGGAAAGACCAAGAAGTACTGTGAGGACAATGCTATCGTGCAGAGGACGACGTCACCGTACTTGCACGAGAACAATGCCAGGGCGGAGACTATGAACAAGTTTCTGCAGACGAAGGCGAGGGCTATGCTGGTGACTGCTGGTTTGCCTGCGACTATGTGGCCTTTGGCTATGAGGCACGCTGTGTATCTTATCAATCGACTTTGTAAGGCTGGGTGGGGTATGCAGTCCAGCTTGCAGGTGCTGAACCAGAAGTACGATTTGTCAGTGTTGCGAGTGTTTGGGTGTCGAGCTTATGCTTTCATCGACGCGAGCCTGCGCTCCAAACTGGCTGATCGGGCTACTCCTTTGATCTACGTGGGACACGAAGAGCGATCAACGGCTTATCTGCTTTACAGCCAGGACAAGGAGAAGGTGGTCAGAAGTGGTATGGTCCGGTTCGACGAGCGCGTCGATGAGTATGGAAAGCTGGTGATGTCTTGGGATCCCTCTATGTTGACACCGTTGAGGTCGTTGTACGACTGCGAGGCTTTCGATGGAAACTTCGTTTCAGCTTTCGTGGGGACAGCGACAGTTATACTGGAACTGCGTGCCTACGTGGAGCCGAAGGGTGATGAGTTCACTGGTGTAGTAGTGTAGTAGTGTTGAACAGTGCTGGTGGAGGATCATTTTGGACACCGGTGAGTGTGTTTCTGGAAGCACGGGTGGAGCATCTTGAGTTGTTGTTTGAGTTCTGTGTGCAGTTGACGGTGAACTCATTCTATCCTTTGTTTGAGAAGGTGGAATTGCAGCAGTCAGGAGGAGGTGAATGGGAGGCAGCAGTGGTGTGTGCTACGGCACGAGAGGGTCATGTGTTGCCGTATCAGGTGATATTAGAACGTCATGCTGGAGTGAGTGGCTCGGCAGTTGATGTGTGTGAGGCTCGAGTGAGGTTTGAGAATCGTCATGTTGCTCTGGCAGCTCAGGAGGAGAAATTGACGGGGTTGCCAGTTGGAGTGACCGAGCCGAAAGGATGGGTTCAGTTGTTGAAGGGACCTGACGCAGTGCAGTGGCAGGAGTCAGACCACAAGGAGGAGTGCGCTCTCATTGACGTGAAGCGGGCAATCTTGCCAGTGGAGACGGTGCCGGCTGGTGAGAAGGTAATGCGCATGGTGGTTGTGTACAAGGCGAAACTGGACTCTGCTGGAGTACTGACCGAGAGGAAGACCAGATGGGTGGTATGCGGTAATGGTCAGCAGCACGGGGTGCACTATGAGGACGTGTATGCTTCGTGTACTCAGCTGTCAACGTTGAGAATTCTTATTCAGCTCAGTTTGGTGTTGGGACTTTTGGCCTTTGCTATGGACGTCATCACGTGCTTTTTGAACGGAAAGCTGGACGTGGACACTCCAATGTATGTCAGCTGGCCTAATGCACGGACAGTACGGGGAGTACTGTATGGAGTTTTGCAGAAGAGTGTCTATGGCTTGAAGCAGGCACCGCGCATCTGGTACAAGACGCGCAAGAACTTTCTGTTGGCTTATGACCGCAGGCTCCGGGTGTCTAACATTGACCCGTGTCTGTTTTACATCTGGCAGCCTGGTACTCTGGTGGTGTTTGTGTACGTGCACGTGGACGATTACACTGTGTTCACTTCATCAGTGGAGTAGAAGGTTGAATTCTTCAGAGTATTTAGTGAGAAATGGCCGAGTAAGGACAAGGGCCCGTTGGTGGAGTTGCTGGGCATGAATTTGACTTTCAGAGACTATGGTCTGGTCAGGGAGTGCCAAATCAGTCAGGTTGGGCTGATACAGCGTATGCTGGAGAGGTATTCTATGCAGGACTGCAATCCGTGTATGACACCTATGGAGCCCAGACTGTCTTTGATGCCTGTGGACTCGGAGGAGAAGTTGGAGAAGCTTCCTTATGTCAATCTGGTGATGGAACTGATGTGGTTAGCACGTTGCTCACGGTCTGATATTCTGACATCGGTCTGTTATTTGGCCAGGTTCTCTCACTGCTATGGGCAGGTGCATTGGCAGCATTTGAAACGTGTGCTGAGATATTTGAAGGGAACTCTTCATGTTTGCTTGACTATACAGCGCAGTTCGCCAGCCTCACTGACTGCAGAGTTGGTAGTTACAGCTTATACAGACGCGGACCATGCGGCAGATAAAGTGACCAGGCGCTCTGTTACAGGTTCACTGGTGCGACTGAATGGAAGCACTGTCATGTATTCGTCAAAGTTGCAGAAGACAGTGGCAGTCAGCACAGCAGAGGCAGAACTGATAGCGCTGTCAAAATGTGCACGGGGCGTTGAGTATGTTGTCAATCTGTTGACTGAATTTTCGCTTGTTAAGCAACCTGTCGCAATTTATGGAGACAATCATGCATCGGTGGCACAGGCAGAGAATGTTTTGAACAATCCAGCGACACGTCATGTGGCAGTGAGAAATCGATATGTGGCAAAGTTGGTAGAGCTGGGCAGAATTGTTATTGCAAAAGTGCCTACGCAGGAGAATTTGGCAGACTTCTTTACCAAAAGTCTGGCTTTGGAACGTTTTCAGATACTCAGTGCTGTGGTGTTGAGATATTTTCGAAGAGCATGAGTAAGGAGGAGTAGGCAAACAGTAGACTCTCAGGCAGTGTTAAGCACAGAGAGCTCAAAAGTACAAATTCAAGACAGTATGACAGTATGACAGTATGACAGCATAACAGAGTACAGTACTATGTGTAAATGTAGACAGAGCAATGATGACAATGAGACTGCAAGAGACAGAAGATCAATTCAAAATGTACACAGTATCTGTCAAAGAACACAAGAGTACTAGTACGAGTACAGTAGTAGCTATGACTGAGTTACACTTAGCACTGGAACACTGCTGTGTGATATAAGCACTGTATGTAACAAACAAACACTCTTATCAGTTTTAATATCATTCAACAGTGTGTGTGTGTGTGTGAGTTCGTACACATTCTACTAGATATATGAATTAAGTAGAAGTTGATTATCCTATATTGTGCCCACCAGAAACAGTCGCAATCGAACCATATTGTGCGCGCCCGCAGAGCTGCGGTATGAAGGATGCTGCAGTGCCCGTCTCGTACAAGGTCTCACCTGGCACTAGATTGTCGTTCTCGGAGTCTTCTTTGTCCCATCTAACCTGAATTGCGTCAGGGCCTCCACAAAGGTCCATTTGAGGCAACACAATTGCGCAAAGAACAGGGGCATGGACCACCTGATGGTTGCATTCTCCATACACGAGACGCACCACATGCGCGAAAGATACAAGCGCTGCTAGCGAAACAAGAGTGAGTTGTGGTGGTGAAAGTGCGCCGCACACAGTTTTCCTGCTCGTTGGACCCCCGGCCTGAGCCGGCCATGCATACAATGGTGTTCTCAGTGTGCACACGTGCAGGACCGCGTCTTTCTCGGAGCAACCTTCGGCCAGCACCAGCGATAGCATCTCAGAAGTTGATGCCACAGCCGAGGGTCGTAATTTATGTCTGGTGCACGTCACTGCTTCGCCAGAGGGTGCAAGGTGCTTCGGCCACACGCGAGGTTCAGGCGCATGGCAGGTTTAGGTGCGTCGATGGGAGACATGCAGGTGCAAGGGTCGCAACCTCGACAAAATGAGGATTCGAGGTGTCGGTCAAGATGTCCACAAAGTTGCGTGGAACAACATACTCTGCCAGCGCTGCTGTCCACTCAAGACCCTGCTTAAACAGCAAATCTCGGGTCTTCAGTGGGAGGAACAGTCTGAGCAGCCTACCTACGACCGCTGCTTGCGAGCGGGGTGAGCGGATTGAGTACAGAGCATGACAGACACTATCGGTTGGGAGAGGGCTGGCAACCATCACGAGTGTAGAAGGACTTGTCGGCGACGGGTTATCGGACGAAGAGCTCTGGAGGTCTGAGAGAAGAGCGTCACGAGTGGCGCGCGTACGATCGCATGAAGCTACGAGTACTCTGCTTAAGGTTTGAACGTCCAGCTCTTCCAAGTCCTGATCGTCGTAGACGACCAAGAACAAAATACGAGCTGCAGTGGAAGTCGCCTGCACCCTCTTTTTCTTCACGGTGCCGTGGAAGAAGGCCTGCGTGGCGAAGACCGCATGAGACCATGGGTTGGACTGGGACGAAACACTTCAAAGCAAAGAGGGCGGGCAGCTGCAGGCGGAACAACAGTTGAGAACCACGGAATTATCGGAGGGCAAGATTGTTTTGAGGCCCAGCTCGACGATATATCGGAGGGCAAGATTGTGTTGAGGCCCAGCTCAACAATATATCGGAGCAGGAGGACACGGGGCACGGCACAACACACAAGCACCTGTTGTCGAGGAAACCACACTTTTACTCGACATCCGAGCACATCATTCATTACTTCGGAATCAAGTCTTTCCAGTTCAGTTCGTCGGGTTCGCTCTGAGACGGGCATGCTGCACGCCTCCCCGCGAAGCGAACTTTGCACTGAGTTTGTTTCGACTGCCATGTCGTTCACCACGTGACGTTTGCGGCGTACTAATGTTTCACACGTGCGGTTGAGAGTGTGTTTTCAATCCACTCTCTCGGCATCCACCATCGAGATGTAACAGGTAAAGAGCTCTACGGCAACAACTGCCTACCTCTCGAGCTAGCATAGCATCTGTCTGCGGTTTGTTTGTGGTCGTTTTCGAACCACGAGACGACAGATTGAGTTAGGCCCGTCGTTGTATCTGGTATGGGAACTTTGTCGCGATGTCGGCATGTCGCGATGTCGCGATGTCGCTGTCGCGTGACCAGTTACAACGATGAAATTTTTGGGGAAAACCGACATCCCGACCGACATTCACCGTCTACGTGGCGTCCATCGTGTCATCGTTAGCAATTGATTCCCGTTTAAACGCAAGTTTTCTGAAGGCAAGGGGACACTGCGTGGCAGGTGTTTTTTTTTTTCGCTGAATTGACGGGAAGTGTATTTCGTATTTTCAGCCGCCAGTTTCAGCTTCGGGTAAGTCGCTGGCATCCGGTCCACTACGATGCCTGTAGATATCAAAGCTGTAATGAAGGGCTCGACTGCTCTTTGGAACAAGATCGCAGTCCCTTATGATAGTGCCATGACTTGCCCTAGTGGGTGGCCAACTATTCGCAAGGGCGATCTTGCAAGAGGGGAAGTTCCATATTTTGATCAGCCAGGGAAAGTGGGTGCGGTTTTGCCCGAATATTATCGTGACGATAAGGCCTCCTGTGATCTCTTCCTTGACTATGGCTCCATGAAGCCGCTGTGTGGACGTTATTGTGTCCCCTGCTGGATGTGACACACCGACAGTCAAAATATGTCACGTGTCACTTCCTATAGTAGGCTGGGTGACCGTCACCAGTAGACGGGAAACACCCGTTAGTATTTATGTGTACCTCTTTTATCAATCTGAGACTTTTACCGTTCTGATATCGAAACCCCTAACTCAGGGTTTATTCTCCGTTATCCGATATATATACCCAACTATATATCTGACAGGTTTGGCCCCACTTACGTTTTATTTAGCCACTGCGACACCGCGAGGATGATTGGCTAAAGCCGGACGCTTGGGATGGAGTGAGGCGCTCCGCGCGTGGGAGTGCCGGCAGTCGCGGGTATGGCCTGAGTTTTGTGGGTTGATTTACGGCTAGCTGAAGGCCTTTGAGGACATTTTTTCTACGGGATTTAACGTTGGATTGGTTTACGCATCCTGGTTGGTCACCACACCGTTTCGTATCGGCCGCCATCTACCACACGACTTCTCGAAATTTCTGCTCTCTCACGGCAGCCGTATCGACGACCCACCACATTTCTTGGCCGCCCAAGACTACCGCATTTTTTTTCCCCACGTCTTCTTGCCTCACTCCACCCCTGTAGTCTTCTTCATCATGGTTGCTTCTACTAGATCAACGGCTAGCATGGCGCATCGCCGCCGCACATTAAGCACAATCTTTGACTCCGTTGCTGCCAGGCATGCCAACACACCCGCGACCCCGACAGCGGCACAGCCGGCCGCTAATTCGGCGGGTGCTACGTTTTTGGCATCGGTACGCACCTTACAGCGGGAGCACTTCGACATGAAGGTGGCGAAGCACGTCCAACGCAAGTTGTTCGACGGCAAAGAGGGGAGATTTTCCGGTGCGGAGCCCCACGCGGCGGCCATCTTCACGAGGATGGTCTCTGCCCTGCAGGCGGCATTCGTCACTGAGGACACCGGTTTCCTCCCGCTCTTCACGCTAGACGACGCTACTTTGGCCGTCCGCGTGGAGGCCAACAATTTGTTGTTCTCCACGATCGAGCTGCTGATCGACCCCTCATCGCCCGCAGCGGACTGGTTGGACTCGTCCCACGCCAGCTTCCCGGCAGACGGTAAGCGTGTCCTGCTCGAGTTCGCCCGTCGCATGATCCCGATTGGGGACCCCTTCCAGGGGCAAGCGGGCATGTTTGCCGTCCGCATCGCTGCGGGCGTGGACCCTCATGGACCCATTGAGGACTTCAACGCCGCGCTCAAAGCTGCGAGAACGAGATCAACGCTCCAGGACGAGGACGTGAAGTCCCTTTTCATCAAAGCCCTCGACGCCACCTTCTACCAGCCGGTGGTGTCCCGTTTGCTCCTTCACGACCAAAGAGCCGCACACGACCTACTCACTATTCAGCAGTGGGTGCGGGAGTGCTACGGCGAGCACGTGCGGGCGGGTACCGCCACCGCGTCCGCACACCGGTACTCCCACGGCACGCACTTCATGGAGAAGGACGTTGATGGGTCGGGTGCGGCGAGTGAGGTCGCGGACTTACGGACAATGGTGCTCGACTTGAAGAGGCAATTGGCCACCTTCCTCATCACCGCCGAGTCCGAACCGTCTCCGCGGGGGTTTACCCCTCGCGCGGACAAACCGGACCGCCGGGTCAAGACCCGTTTCGCAGCCTCGCCCCTCCCCAAAGGGGGAAATTGGTCTCAGTCCGTCTCACGGAACAAGGTGGCCTTCCACCGCGACAGCGGTGCGGCGATCCCGTACTGCCAAAATCAGGTGTGTGCTAAAGGGAAAGCGAGGCACTGGCACCGGGACTGCCCGAACGGGGGCAGGACCGGACTCTCGGCCTTCGCATTCGCCGAGGAGGCCGAAAACTCCGTGTTGGCCGCGAAGTTCCAACACGCCATCGACAACAGCGACCCCGTGGAATTCGACGCCCTCTGCATGCTTGCGGGCGGGAAGCCGGAGGTCTTCACCGATCTCTCCGCGTGCTCGTTCTGCGAGGAGGACGGTGAGGTCCTCGTGTCCGCCGTCGCCGAGTTCTCTGAGATGGCGCACGCGGCTGGAGCCTCCACATTCAACATCAACACCTTCACTGCCAACTTGCCGGTGGTGTCGGAGCCGGCCGCGCATTCCCCGCCCGCGTCGGTTGAGTCCGAAGAGGAGTGGACCGGTCCGCCGAACCCATTCTGCCCTCCTGTCACCCGCACGTTTGCCGATTTCATTCAGAGCACGGGGGTTGCATTGGAGGCGCCCGACGAGCCGGCCGCGAGCATGAACTTGCTCTCCGCGGTTGAGGCGCCGGAACGCGTGATCGACTACGAGCCCGCGGCTTACGCCACGAGCGACGATGACGACGGAGATGCCTCGGTGACACCGCCGCGGCCACGGTACGGCTGCGGGAACGGCATTCCGAAGTTCGGGAGGTCTCTCCTCACTTCCTCCTTGGTGTGCGCACTCTTTGTAATTTGTGCCACCGCCGCGCCGCATGCCGTTGCCGGTGTCGGTGGTGCCGATGCGCGCACATGCACGGGTCCACCGGTCGGTGGTGCTCCGTGGACTGCCGCAGCAGTCCCGACTGCGGGGGCTTCGCCAACTGAGGCGGTTCATGACGTGCCGTGTGCGATTCCACCTCGTCGCCAACGGCGGGAGCAGAGACGGCAGGGCCTCTACATGGCTCCGATGCCGTGGCATCCCGGGCCGCCACCGCCTGCCGAGTTGTTTGTGGACGGCCCTCCGCTGTCGCCGGCTTCGTCTTCAGATGACGAGGCTCCACCGTCGGGCAGCACTTGGCAGCATCCCGGTGCGGTGCAGCCTCCCGTGATCGAGAACTCGTCAATTTCTTCTACGAATGATTCATCACCGGCCCCGGGGGCCGGCAACTGCTTCACAGTCACGCTGCTCCGAGCCGGGCAGACAGCTCCGAAGACCACTAGTGGCTAGAATTGGTCACGCCGTGCCTGCCTGGGAGTTAGCTGTATTGTAGCCTCCTAGATGTGCAGAAGGGTTCTCTGAGTTTGAGCTGTGTTTAGGGTTTTAGCAAAGTAACAGCAGTATCTGACAATCTTGCTGTGAACTGGGACCGCCCTGACCAAGAGTACAGGCCCCCGGTTGTGCTACAGTTTCCTCCTGAAGTTAAGTAGGGAGTTTGTTTGCTTCGTTCACTACTAGCTCCGGTCACCACCCTAGGTGGTGTGCTGGATGTGACACACCGACAGTCAAAATATGTCACGTGTCACTTCCTATAGTAGGCTGGGTGACCGTCACCAGTAGACGGGAAACACCCGTTAGTATTTATGTGTACCTCTTTTATCAATCTGAGACTTTTACCGTTCTGATATCGAAACCCCTAACTCAGGGTTTATTCTCCGTTATCCGATATATATACCCAACTATATATCTGACATCCCCCAGCTCACGACTCGTCGCGAACGCAATCGCGTGATTGCATGTATGACTTGGGGAGCCTCCTCCCATAATGAGCTCGCCAGAGGCCCTGACCAAGGCTTCGAATCAAGAATCACTTACACCCTTGGGCCACGTTACAGGTTTGCCCTCTCCTTCTCTACGACAGCGTGATGCTTAAAATATTTCAATGTCTCGCCCTTCGTTTCACCTTCATCCTCACCACGAATGTCACACAGGTATCAAGAGCCTAAGGACTCTCCTTGGCCCAAGTGGGGCTATTATCGACCCAACCCTGATCATATTCTCGCCTTCCCTTCTGTTGCGCATCCTTTTGGCGAGTTCACGCCAGCGTACGATGCTTGGCTAGGCCAAATGCGACGCTTGCGAACAGAGATTTTCGAACCCTTATCGCATGTCCCTTTTCTCGATAGCGCGTTCGAGATTGAAAGGGCTGCTGCGCAAGATGCACCGATCCCTTTTTATAAAGGGTACCCCTTGTTGCAAAGTTATGTCACTTGCGATTTTTGGGCAAAGATCCATAAGGATAAGTTTGACTTGGAGGACACTATGACTAACCTTAAAAGCATCGAAGAGATCGCTTTCGACCGCCAAGGGAACCCTCTTGGCACGATCACAGGAGGTGACTGGTGCCAAGCTTCACACAGACGATGCGGCGAAGCTTCACATACACGATGAGGACATATTCTTTTTTAACGCGCGTTTTCGGCATGCGTGCAGCGAGGTCCTCCTCACCGGTGATGCACACAGGTGGTGCTGGGGGGTTTATGCCAACGAGGCTAGCCTTGTTCACGCATGGACCGGTGTGCCAGCAGCAGCAACAATAGCATGAGGACATTGCACTTTTGTACTGATGACATAGTTTCCTTTTTTAATATTTTAAGTATCCGAAACAATCTTATGTTCACTTTGCATGCTTGCTTCACACTTGTTATGCATAGCTGCCATTCCTTAGTTGTCATAAGTTGTCAATAGCTGTCATAAGCAATCAACCCAATCTTGAACACATCATATGCACTCATATGCACCTTTCAGTGATTTATTTCAACAATATGGTTTTTGGACACCTTGGAAGCTGGTAAGGGTCCCACCTATCGGTGACACCCCCCCCTTTCAACCCAAAGCTTTATTGATAATAATAATCAATAGCATACTTTCTTCTCATATTTCACATATGGTATAGTCACTGTACCCCAATACCATCATATTGTAACATATGTTGTTATGTTATAACACCTCTTACAATCATAGTTCTAGCAATAACTCCCACAACATTATTTAGTTCCAATATCATCAACACCTTTTGTTGCACACCCGTATATCGTGACCATGTTTTATAGTGTGCTAACATTTCGTCTCTTGTGTTTTTATGTTTCCTTTTATTGCAGGCACTTCGTCCTCCTACCAGGGTAGATATCTTACGCGGAGATGACTCGGCCGGCATCGGGTACCGGAATATCCTAGTTCACTAGATATCAGAGGGTCCCGAACTGTGTGGATAAACTCTCATAAGATAAATAAACCCTAAGCTAGATATACCCGGAACGGTCTCGCAACGGTCTCGGAAACTAGCCTACCTGTGACACAGCGTGTGTCACAGCACGAACCTATAGATCAGTCAGCAGTCCAGTGTTGGTCCTAGGGGTCTGTCATAGGGGCCTGCCTGTCAGGGCTGCCTATACAGATTCCAGCACACCACCCCAGCACTGTGGGTAATGACTGGCTAGGAGAGTCAGAATAATAAATCTCTAGGGCAGAAGCCAGGTTGACAAGTCCTAACTGCTAATCCAACTGCGCAATTCTGATACACAAATTGGAATCCCTCTAACCAGCACAAGAGGAAAGCATACAGGCAATGCAAGTCCTGCTAAACTACTGAAAAGCTCTGCGCCAGTAAGTCAGATTGAAGAATTCAAAGGTGTCAAAGCAAAATCATAAACCAAATTGAAGACCGTGTTGAGGCCAAAGTAGATCTCAGCACACCACCATGAAAGTGGTGTACTGCCAGAACCAGAACCAGAGCTAGCCGACAGCAGACTCGTCCTCGTCAACGTCGGACGGAGGAGGGCCGTAGTCAGGAGACGGTGGAGGTCCGGGCAGCCGGGGTATACCAGGCAGATGGTGAGGGCCGGGATGGAAGAACCAACCCCCAACCCCCTGCTTCCACCATTCCCGATCGTAGCGGTCAGGCGGCACAGCAGAGGGACCACAGCCACCGAGAGCTGTAAGCACCGCGTCCAGAGTGTCAGGGCCTAGATCCTCAATGCCTCGGTAGACACACAGGTCCCCCCTGCACAGCACAGGCTGCGGCGCAGCCTGACCCGATACCTGCACAGGCTCGCCGTCATTGGCCGCCGTGAAGGCGGCAGCTCCCACTCCCATGACAGAAATCAAGAGAATAAAGGAAAGCAGAAACGGCATCCCCCACAAGCCCGCGTGGGCGGGGAAGCCCCACGGAGGCTTTCCGCAGCCGTGGCTGCGGGGAGCACCGTCATGCCAATCTCCCAGAGCACCACCAGAGTGAGGTGCTTGGGCTGCGGGCGTTGACGAATGATTTGCCGAAATTGTCGAAGTCCGCGGCTTCACGACGAAGCTGCCGTCGGCGAGGTCCTCGTAATCGTCCGTGTCGTAACCCGTGAGATCAACCTGTCCGATGGCGGCGTGGTTCACGGTCTGAACGAACCCAGCGAACTCACCGTCCGCGTCCGCTGTGGTGGTTACCCGCGCCGATTGCAGTGGCGCGGGCTTTACATCCTTTCCCTGCGAGACAGGCATAGCAGGGGCCGGCACGGCGGATGCCGATGCCGCCGCACCACCTGCCGGAACCTGCTCCTCCGGTGTGGCCACCGCTGCGGCGGGTCCGCACACCAGAGCCGAAGCCTCCTGCCCGATGTCGGCAGGAGGCGGGAAAGATGCGTGGGTGTAATGCAAGGCATGGAATCGGTTGGAACAAGCAGTATCGATAGTTTTTGATTATTCCAAATTTTCAATTGATTAATAATAATATCCTAAATTGTCCTATCAATAAATTGTGATAAAAGAAGTCAGCTATCGATTGATTGTGATTTTTACATTATATTATCAATTGATTGCAATTCTAGCAAATGCACATCAATTGATAGTGATTCCTACCGAGGCAATATCAATTGATATGATGATACCCCAAAATTTCTACCGAGGCAATATCAATTGATATGATACCCCAAAATTTCTACCGAGGCTATATCAACCAAGGCTCGGTATCGTGATTTTTAGAACTTATCAAATAACGATGAATAAGTCAAATTTTATAATCGAACGATAACGATAATTTTTCGAACCTATCGACTGAGAACGATAACGATACCTATCGATACCATTCATGATAACAAATTGTGCCCTAATGGGTATCAGATTTTGGGTTTTACCAATCCTATCACAACAAACAATATATCATTGTGTTCGTCTATGAATGAGCTGTATGTATGCAAAGTCTCGGCCGGAGAGACCTCGTGCAGCAGCAGCTTGTGTTTCAAGGAGTTCTTGCTCTTCCTTGAACCGCTGCCGGAATTCGTTGATCAAGGTCTCGAGGCCGGCTAGATTTTCTACCGGCTCCCAAGTGTCGTGTTTCGCATCAGGAAAGTTCTCCCAGCCAACAAGCCATTGCGCGTTGCCTTTTGCCACCCGCTCTGCCTTAATCTCTCGCACGCTGTAAACGATATCATCACTGCCAGCAGGCTCGAAAGGGGTTTGCTGCGTCCGTTTGATAGTGCCTTTCCCTTGGGCGACGAGTTTCACATGGTTAGGCTTACTTCCACGTCCACGTTTACCCATCTTGATTCACACAGGCAGTCGATAGTTCGTCAATAGTCGTGACACTCCGTCACACTGTAAATTGAGGTCCTCGCGGCCAAAAAAATTGATTTTGGAATGCCACCAAATCGAGTCGAGAGCCTCCAACACGCCCCCTCCAATCTGAGGATGGGTGTCATTTGCATGTTTATTGGTTCATCTCAAACACACTTCAGCGAACCCAAATTAGAGACGAATGAAAAGCCTAGAATTCAAGAATGAAGGATCGGTTAGGGAGTTATATACTGCATATCGATATGTGATTGCGTGTCACGCGCAAATATCAATCGATTCTGATATGTCCCACGGTCACGATCAATTGATTGTGATAATGCAAATCGAGAATCGATCGATGGTGATAATTCGGATTAGGCATCAATCGATTGTAATTCTCGGAGGTGGGTATCAATTGATTGTAATATTTTGATTGTGTATCAAATAGGCATCAATTGATTCTGATATTCTGATATATCGATGGTATCAGAATATCAAACAATCGATTCCATGCCTTGGTGTAATGTACCTGCGGGTTGGCCGCGGAGTGAACCTCCGCGGCAAGATCGTCGAGCCGGCGGAGAATGTCATCTCCCTCGGAAGCCGGCTGCTGCTCCACGGTGAAGCCGTAGGCGGACACGTCGATACCGCCTACCGCTCCCGCACAAAGCACCGCGGGCGGCCCGTACGCGGCTGCCGCACGTGCGAAGGACTCCGCCCCGTCATCCGCTGCCTGCTGGAACAACGCACACATGGCGAGTGCGTGCACCCCCTCTGCGTCCTCCTCGTCGATGGGAACGCAGAATGCCGCGGCAGAGGTGGGCGGGTGTTGGCGCCCGCCCAACGGGCAGTCGCGGTAAAAGTGATACGCCTCACCTTTTCCTGCCTTTTTGCACCTACCGCAGAACGGTTTCGCTCGTTGATCGTCGCGGTCGAATCCCACCGGTGGGGCCTTGTGGGTCCCCACACGGAATCCTCGCGGCTGCTGCCCCCGCTGCTGCTGCTGCCGCTGCTGCACCCGCTCCCGCTGTGGACGCACAACCGGAACGGCCTCACCGTGTTGCCGCTGCACGAGCTCCTTGAGCTCCGTGATCTTCTGCAGCAGTGCGTCGTACTCGCTGCTAGACAGGTGCGCGGAGATGCCGTCCGCGCCAGAAGCCGCCTTCCCCCCGCTCGTCTGTGCCCAAGCCTGGTAAATTTCCACAACCATGGAACGGAGCGAAACTAGCGACACATGAGTCAAGTCAGCGGCCATGGGATAGCGGACCTTCACCGCAGCGTAGAACACGGGGTCCAGTCGGGTGTAGAGGGATAACTTCCTCGTGGCCTCGGTCGGTGTCCAGTCGGAAGCTCGGTTATCCCGCACCAAACGTCTCCTTAGCCAAGATCGGCTGCGGGTCAACGTTTGCGGGATAACGCAACGCGGCGTGCTCCTCCTGCTGGGACTCCCGTAGTGCCACCGGTACACAGCCCTTGATAACGTCGATGAGAGCTCGCCGTCCATCTCGGTCAGTCGAAGAATCCGTACCAGTGAGCCAGACGTAGGCGTTGCTGTGCTTCTCCACCACGAGAGCCAGAACGTCGTACAAAAGGCCATTCACCCGGCCGACCACCGGAGCCAGAGGGTCGTCGAGGTCAAAGGCACACAGCTCCAGCCCAGCCGACTGAAACTCCGTACGCAGCTGCACCACCAGGTCGGACAGAAGGCCAGCGTCGTCCGTACCGCGAAAATGATGTTTCTTGTCACCAAGAATATCCTCACGGATACTCTTGGCCCAAGCCCGGTGGAGACGCGCTTTGTAGATCTCGTCCACCAACTTGGATTGCTCCTGCAAGTAACGTCTGACGGCCACGTCCGCGTCATCGTTCGATGCAGGGTTGGGGGTAGGAACGGAAGGCGTAGCCGCCGTTGGCGTGTTCCGTACCCCGTCGATGAGCCTCAGAGAGGCGTCAATGTCGCTGTCCCTCGTAAGGGACTTCTTGCTTCGTGTTGTCACACCCATCTTTAGATAAGCCTGAGGGGAGGCGGTACGCTGTAGCACGTTTGGGTAGGGTCGCGGAGAAAATGCGACGTCACAGATACGGAACGAGCGGTCGAGCCATGCGAGCGAGGGGCAAAGGAAGATTAGGAGGCAGGGAAGATATCTTCCTGGGATTGGCCGGCCCGGGGCCGTGTCACGGAGGCCCGGGCCGAAGGCGGGCCGAAGGAAAAGTTGCGGATTGGCCGAGTCGCATTGAGGGGAAAATCGATAAATTTCCAAAATTTTATCGATTTTTGACAAATTGTCATACTTAAAATTAAAATTTTGCGCCTGCGGCGGGCAATTTTGGGTTCGGGCCGAGACGGGCCGAAATGTGGCCGAAGTGGATTCCCGATGCTGGAATCTGTATAGGCAGCCCTGACAGGCAGGCCCCTATGACAGACCCCTAGGACCAACACTGGACTGCTGACTGATCTATAGGTTCGTGCTGTGACACACGCTGTGTCACAGGTAGGCTAGTTTCCGAGACCGTTGCGAGACCGTTCCGGGTATATCTAGCTTAGGGTTTATTTATCTTATGAGAGTTTATCCACACAGTTCGGGACCCTCTGATATCTAGTGAACTAGGATATTCCGGTAGGTCGTGGCCCCATCCACGCTTTATTCCACTTGCTAGTTTGGCCATGATTGGCTAAACGGCCGCTCGGAGAGGTGGTGCGCGTTTGCGCGTTTGGGCATCAGTGGGAATTTTGAGATGAGCAGCTTGCGGTGAGCGCCTTTGAGCAGCAGCTATGGGGTACCGGCTTGGATCGGGTTTCGTCGACGCAATGTTCATTCACGGTTTTCTGCTAGTCTTGATCCCGCTGGCTCGCTACCGATTTTTGGGCTGGTGACCTTGGCACCTTTGACCTCGGCGGCGTTGCACAAGCCCGACTTGAAGTTGCTCAACGGCGATACCTCACAGAGATGGCACCGGGGGGGGGCTGGCGGCAGCGCGTGGTTGGAACGCTACACATCGGTGGCTCGGTTTGTCGGTGACTTAGCCCTTTCTGTGGGGCTCACCCAAGCACAGCTTTGCGAGCTGAAACCCGAACTCATCTGTGACGGGCAGGGGTCGGAGAGTGCTTGGAGCTACCACCTCCGACTGGACTCTCGCTTCCGCACGGTGAATTTCTTGAGCATGGTGTGTAATGGGTGTGGGTCACTCACGAAGGAGGAGCTGTTGCAGCAATACTTTAATGGTCTGCGGCGTAAGGAGGAAGTGCGGGCGAAGCTGGACAACATCGGCCTCTCTTTGGCCCGGCCGCAGGAGTGGGAAGACAAGCAGAAGCAGAGGGGAGCTCCCGACCACTCAGCCATCCTTCAGGTCAGGACGGTTGCAACTGATGTGGAAGCATACCACGACCGGCAGGAGGCTGACCTCGCCGCCAACATCACGCAGCGAGTACAAGCTGAGCTGCGGCTTCGGCAACAGCCATTGACACCCCGTACATTCTCCAGGTTTCAGCCGCGGGCGCAAGCTGCACCAGCAGTGGCCGACAGGTCGGCAGGGCAGGTTGCTGCAGTCGCACCATCTCCCCGAAGCTCGCCAGCAGTATCCGGGGCGGCAGGCTCGTCACGCCGTTCTCCTAGGAAGAGGGATTGCTACGCGTGTGGCAGCGACCAGCATCTGGTGGGAAGCTGCAATGATCCGGCCAAGCTGAAGGTGTGGTTGGAGAACAGGGCAATTTACTTGGCAGGAAAGGCACAGGCAGCGGTGTGCTTGGCGGCATTGGCGGGAGACATTGAAGAGGATTCACTTGAGCCCAGTGAAAGGAATGTGTATGACGAGCTGGCGGAGCTGGAGAACATGTCACCGGGGTCTTGTCAGGTGTTCGCCGCTGAGATGGGTGAGGAGGATCTTTTTCGGGTAGGGGGGCAGGAGCCCGCCCCCGAGCAGGAACAGTGAATGCGCCTACGGGCGCGGATTGCCTCCCCATAGATGAAGGGGGGGTGTTGGGGCAGACAGGAGGGGTGAACCACGCCCGGCTGCCTCAGCAGGAGGAGGCATGGGTGCCACCGTGGGCGGACATACATACAGACCTCGGGGATGAGATCGCCACCATCCGTGAGTCTCTGGCGTACCAGAAGCGACTGAGGAGGCAGCGATCGCCCACGCGGCCCCACTCTTCAAATGTGGCCTTCACTGGTAGAAGACCCACACACCGGCTATCCAGTGCCGGTGAGAATGTAGCAATGGCCCCGAAGTCACAGCCACTGCCTACCCTGGGAGCATGTGGAGGTACTAGATGATGATGATGGTGAGCATGCCAGAGTAACTGTGGTGGATGTGGAGGCACACCGATCAGCCAGAATACTGGTGATGTTCAGTGGGACTGGTTCGGTGGAGAGGGAGTTTGTGCGTTGCTATCCCACAGCGTCCGTAGTCACCTTAGATCACGACCCAGTGTGGCAGTCCACACACATTGCAGCAGTGGAGGATTGGGACCCCGGACATTACGGACCTGGATTTTTCGATGTGGTGTGGGCCAGCCCACCATGCACTCAGTACAGTCAAGCACGCACCACGGAAGGACCCCCAGATCTGGTGTCGGCAGACGCGTGCGTGCAACGCACGCTGGATATCATCGAGTACCTGAAGCCTAAACACTGGTCTCTGGAAAACCCTACTGGACGTTACCCAAACGCCCTGCGACTGCGACCGGTAGTTAGTGAATTACCTCCACCCCTGTTTTGCACTTACTGCAAGTATGGCGAGCACTATCGGACACCGACTTGCATTTGGACAGACTCGCCACCACCGCAGCCATTGCTAGAGTGCACATCGGATAACCCCTGCGCGTGTAAGTGGGCCACTGGCGGACACCCTGAGACCGCCCAAATGGGACCTCACCCGTCACAGCCAGGCGCGGGTAAATCACACGCAGTGTATCCCATACGGCCCCCCCTGCTCTACCATCTGTTTCACCATCTGAAGTTCAGCGAGTGGAGTGAGATATATAGGCAGCCGCGCCTATCCCGACGCACACGCCTTTCGGATTGGCTTGCGCAGGTGGGGGACCGCGTGACGTCACGGACTTCCTCGAGGAGTTTGCACGTATCGTGGGCGAGGCATCTAACCTTCTTGCCTCGCTTCGTCATGAGGAGCAAGAGGGTGACCGTGACACACCGCCGCCACGGGATGATTTTCCCCGTCGACATGGCGCCGGTGGTGTAAATTTTCCGCCGTCGAAATGGCGCGACGAGCGGAACCGTCGGTCCGACGGTAAGTTTCATGGCCGAAACCGTCGAGTGGGATGGAAGCATCGCTTCGCGGCCTCCCCACTCCCAAAGAGCGGGAATTGGTCCCAATCACGTCCGACGCAGGGTGCTAGGTGCATTTCTTTTCATTCTGCGTCTTCAGCCTTCGTGCAGGAGTGCCCCCTCTGCCCTGGGCACTTTCATGACACCGCGCGTTGCCCGGAGGTGTGTGGTTCTTGTGACGTGGGACTTCGTAATGCCGCCATGGACTTGGACGAAGTGGTTTCGGCTTTCCAGACCGCTTTCGACGACGAGGACGACAGGCAGGGAGTTCGCTCAGCTGTGCCACCAGCACGACCAGCCGCTGATGCGTGACGACCCAGAACCTTTCACGTACCCTGTGGAGCGAGATGTAGGATTGCGAGCGCACTACGCGCGGGCTTGAGCCGTGGTGCCTCGGACACCGGTATGGGGGATGTCCTCGCCGACGCACGAGGTGTGCTGGACTCCTTGCGGTCTGTGGTTGCAGCTGCACAGGTCGGTGGTGCTGCCACTACCAGTGTGCAGCCACCACTGCACCTTGGCGCGTTGTCTGTGCCGCAGGTGGTGTGCGGTGTGCCACCACCTGCCAATCACGAGATCGAGGCTCAGGAGTCGCCTTACCCTGTTTTGCCATCGGACCCGGCGGCACACAAGTCTCCTTTTGAGGAGCCCTTGCAGGTATCCTTTATGGACAGGTTCTACCCGGCATGTGACAACCCGACTGTGTGCTCGATTGACTTTGCTCACGAGCCGATTCACCCGGTGGAGCTTTCCATGATCGACGATGACGACGACTCCGACGGGTTTTCTTTCCACGGAGACGAGATTCCTTCGGCCCCACCGGCTACACACTCACGTGTCGGTGTGGCAAAGCTGCCGAAGGTCTTATCTTTTGCATCCCTTGCCCTGCCCGCCCTCATGTGCCTTGCATGTGTGTCAGCGGTTCAGGGTTCAGTGGTGCTCGATCGAGCCGCTGACTTCACCGCAGCAGTACAGCCCACTGGGGTGACTGCCAACAGTCTGTCTGCCTTGCCGTACACTTTTACTTTCGGCATTCATTTTCCTTCTGTGGTTTCGGCAGACTTGGACTCAGGTTTTCACCTTTCTGGATTCCTAAATTTGCTCTACGAATCTTGTTCTGGTTCTGGCTTCTGGTCTTGGCTTCTGGATTCTGGTTCTGGTTTCTGGTTCTGGACTCTGATTTCTGGACTCTGGTTCTGGATTATGACTTCTGGACTCTGGTTCTGGTTGAACATCTTTGACACTAACAACTTCTTCAACACTGGAGAACTCTGCAGCTTTGTGGACCACTTTGAAAGTGGCTGAGTAGCTTTGAGATTAGCTGTAGGAACTTAGCTAGAAAGCAGTATCCTAGCAGCAGCCTTAGAATGGGACCGCCCTGGCTAAAGCACAGGCCTCCCACTAGCAGTTTCCAGCCCCTAGCTGTTTGTTGTTTCGGTACAGTTTGTCTGTGAGCCGCTCTCTGCCACCCGTAGCAGCACTACGTACAGTTACAGGGTGGTGTGCTGGATTCAGTGCACCGTAGGTCATTATTTGCTCTGACTCCGTTTGGCTGTACCAGTACTCGTACAGTACTTGGTGACAGAAACCTAGGTCACAGATGGTTTATATTCGTTGACTCTTTATAATCAGTTTACACTTGTATGATAATTATTCAGTGACCACCCGATATATTGCGGAACAATATATCTCACAGGTATATATATCGTTGAAACACAGGGAAAACACAGGTGGTGATCCGGTCGGTCTAAAACTGCATAAGATAAGATACTTAGGTGTTTTATCGAGAGCGGTGCGGAACGGTCGGAGCGGTGACAGATGACAAGATGACAGGCACTCAGGGCGAGGGGTGAAACAAGGAGAAGCAGGCCCCCATACAGTGGGGGGAAAATCGGCTTCCCCGTGACACCACCTCACCCCGAAGGTGTGAGTGGTCATCCCGAAGCAGGCACACCCTGAATCCTAACCCAATGTTACTAGAATGTTTAGGCCAAAGGGGCCTTTCTCAACCCAACTAGAAGCACATCCGTGCATGGGGCGTTGCCTAAAATTCTAGCATTCAAGGGCAAGTTTCTACAAGCTGCGACGCGATCCCGGATTGGCGGCGGCGAAGTCCTCGATCGTAGAAGACCTCAAGCGCCACGGAGAAGACGAATCAGCCAATGCCTGTGCGGTGCCAAAGCCAAAAGCGGCCAAGCACCACCAGAGCGAATGCGGCGACGAAGAGAGGGCAGAGTGGCGGAAAGTGAAAAATGCGGTGAGGGGACGTGATCGAGCCTTTGGGATGGGACCCAAAAGGGATAACAGTGAGGGATGAGACGATTGCAACCGCACCCCTAGACACCACCAGATGGTGACTAGGGGGCGCATAAGGCGAAGGCGAGGGATGGGGCGAGACGAAGGCGTGGGAGTCAAAATACTCACTGGCGAAGTTGGTGTATCTGTCAACGTCGATCTTGGTGTCTGGTGCACAAGCACCACCAGACACCACCAGACAGAAACCAGGGATGAATTGTTGATGTCGGAGTAATTGCAGCGCACACTGAACTGCGGCCATGCGCGCTTGCTGACGTGGTGAAGCCATTTCGCTGCAAGCTGCAGAAATCTGTAGCCGAAGGGTAGGGTTGTAAGCGAAAAACGCAACTTTCGCTATTTTTAACGGAATCGAACGATGAAAAAGGAAATTTGGGGTGGATTTCCGCGTGGAAGACGGTGGTGACGTCAAAAACGTCGTACGGTAACCCGTTTTCCTGCCAGAAAGGGTGCTGCTGGCCAGAAAGTTGAATGGACGTTTGGGTTGTTGGTGATAACGTAACTTTTCGTAAATTCAACGGATTCGGACGATGTAGGGGTCAATTTGGGGCAGTTTTTGACGAGGAAAACGGTCGCGACGTCAAAACCGCCGTACGGTAAAGCGGTTCCCCGGCAGCAGAGGCGCTGCTGGCCAGAGTGTAGAAGGACGCTTAAAAAAATGACGGAGTGCACCAGAATGCACGAAAGCTGACGGAGACGGTGCGCGGGATACCAGCCACAGTCGGTAGGCAAGCCACGAAAGACGGAAGCGGCAAAAAGAACGGAGACGGAAAGGGATTTGCCGCTTTTTACGGTGCAGATCAAGCTGCGATAATGACGGAAAGTTGACGGTACTAGAATCGGCGGTAAGGCCGAAGCGAGTCAAAGAAACGACAAACGAACCACCACAGAAGTGGTCTGGCCCATAACCTGATGAAAGGAGTGATATATATATAAGGGATATATATCGCTGAAACACAGGAAACACAGGTGGTGATCCGGTCGGTCTAAAAACTGCATAAGATAAAATACTTAGGTGTTTTATCGAGAGCGGTGCGGAACGGTCGGAGCGGTGACACGAGATGACAAGATGACAGGCACTCAAGGCGAGGGGTGAAACAAGGAGAAGCAGCGGGCCCCCATACAGTGGGGGGGAAATCGGCTTCCCCGTGA